>OY787637.1:7800000-7983063 GCA_963678965.1 Cruciata laevipes
CTTCATCATCGTCATTCGCTTCGGATCATCCGGAGCTGGCAGTGACAGTGCACCGTTCGAATATTCCGGCCCCTCATCGTCGAAATCCCCGACTTTGTACGGCTCCTTGCATCCCGGACACAAACCGGACTCTTTCTGCGCGTCCATGTAGCAATCTCTGCATATCTTAAACCTGGAAAACGAAACTCGGAAATGTTAAGGATTTGCCATTTTTACTTTCCAGTATATGTAAATATTGATAATTACCTGCATTCACAGGGAGTGACGTCTTTGCCTCTTTCGTCTTTCATGATCTTGCCGTCGCAGGCGGGCATCGAGCAGGACGAGCCCTTGGATCCGGCCATCTGAGGGTGGGAAACCTCGGACTCGATCACCTTGTCCATCAGGTGGGCCCGGGTGACGCTGTTGAAACCGCCCGTGAAGAGCGAATTCGAGACGTACTGCTCCTCGGCCTTAGCAGCCACCGAGGAAGTTGGTGCCGTGTCCATGGGCTGGTTGTCCGGCGTCGGAGGAATCTGGACGGTGTAATTCATGTAGTCCGCCGAGAACTCGCCGGACATGTCCAGGTCGTCCCGGGAAAGGCTCACATACCGGCCGCTTGACGTCCGTCTCGCGAACTTCACAGTCTGCCCGCTGCCGCTCCGGTTGCTGCCGCCGGCGCCGCCGCCAGGGTTGCCGCTAACACCAGCGCCGCTGCTTCCCGGGCGGTTCGGGACTTTGGACTGTTGCCGGGATAAGCTCGCCATTTAATTAACAGAAATGATGGTTCTTGGTGTCGGAATGGAAAAGGCGTATCATGAATCTGTCCATCTCGTTTATTTCTTCATATTTTGTGTTTTATTTTTACTGTTTTTTGTTGCAAACATGGTTTCAACTTGGGTTTGACAAAATGAGGAGAATTTACGGTTGGAAATGTTTGATGGCCATGGTTTTTTTTGTTTAATGTTTACGGTTGGAGCTTGGGATTTGATGGTGTAGCTTCAATTCCTCCCACGTTGCCAATTATGATTTTGCATGAATTTTGGAAGGCAGAGAAATTCAAGGAGGGCTGTAGAATTAATTTACTATTTCTATGCGTCTTGGGCTGTAGAATTATTTTACTATTTTGAATATTTTTTTTTTGTATAAAATCAAGATTTATTTATTTTCTTCCTAGAAAAATATTTTACTTTGATTTTAAATTTATGACATAATAATTTTTTTCTTTTGAAAACTGGTAAATTTAAATCACATACAGTACCCTAGATGTTTTTGTCTTGTGAAAACAAAATGGGGTTTAATCTGATGGATTTGTAATTGTTCACCGGAAATTGAACAGGAAATGTGAACCTCAAGTTTTTGTCTTATAAACGTGGTCAACGCTTGTTTTGTTTGCCAAAAAAAATAGAATTCTAAAATTTTCTTTCTAATTAACTAGAACTAGAATATGTATAAAATGCTGTAACAAAGTAGAAAAATAATAAACTACTTTTTAACAAACGGATGCAAGGTAGTCTTAAGGAGGAGCTACAACTGACACATTCTTTATACTACTATTCTTAAACTGAGTTTGCAGATGCAGATTACAGCCCCCATAAGCATGAGAATAACATGTTTGCTGCTTTCAATTCCTATGTACACACCAGAAGTTGAAGGGCATTTCACTGAATGTCGACAGATTATAATCTCGATTTTTATGGAACTATTCTACTTAACAACCCCCACTGGCAGGTTCGATGGAACTCAAAAGTCCATTGCCTCGAAGTTGCATGCAATGGTCTTCTGCATCTGCTTGACCGCATATAATCACCACTGCCAAGCCATTGTGATGAGCCTCTTGCATGATATTGACAGCATTGTCAACGGTCATCCCAGGAATCACCTTCATCAACACTTGGACAACATACTCCCTCTTATTGAAGTTGTCATTGTGCAACATGACACGATAAGGAGGCGACATTTTCTTTGATTTCCTATAACAAAAATGTGGAGTTATTGTCTGTATAAAGATCAATACTTGCCAATACTACCAACTTCAGATCATTTACAACTGCAGTACTTTAATGGCCCATAAAAACCCTTCATTTCCTTTCCTAATCTTCAGTCGTTCTATAACTAGAAATCAGCATCAAAGCAAGCAGTAGCACAACAGTTGGTTCTCACTCTTCCTATCACAAGTCAACACATATATACATTCCCTCTAATTACTTGAGTACTGACAAATGAATATTTAAACAATTTTCTCAGCATAAGTTCACATTTTGCGTACCAATCACTCAAAGAAAGCATGCAAGTCGTATCAAACTGGCAACCAGCCAACCAATTTCCAAGGTCCTTATACTGTTTTAATGTATAGGGTATGAAACAGCTCTAAGTACAGTTCGAACATGTATAAATATCAATATTTTAAAAGAATACAGACCAGGATGCTATGTGTTTGATATGTCCACTAGTCTCTTTTTTCCAACATAAAGTATATGCCTGCTACCATATTGTACTATGTAACGGCCTAAGCAACCATAAAAGACCTAATACAGGATTCAGATTCATTACATATTCCTGAGAAAAAAACATTCAAGAGGAGCAACACAATTTGAAAAGATATAGAAACAGACAGTATCAGAGTATTGGTAAATAAAATTTTAAATTAAGTGAAAGAAGACACATTTAAGGCCTCCCAGGGAGAGCGACAGCAGTAACGAATTCAAAGAAACCTAAAATTACACACCTTAAGTCAAATTCAGATTCACGCCCAGGATTTGTCTTCTCTATGACAGGCTTGTCCAACACGCCCCCGCCTTTCCCCACAGCAGCTCTGTGCATTGTTTTAACATTGCTCCTCCTGGTCCACTGCCTTGGAAGAGCGTGCTTATCGCCTGCCAAGCATCTTGTAGTTAGATATGCCTAACAGAAATTAGGACTCAGAAGCCAATCACAAGCAATCCCATAGATAGCAATGAACAATAGAGACACAACAAGAAGAAAAATGTACGCGGAACCAAAAGCAACAACAATCCTAATGCTGACCAACCAACTTGGAAGAAAGGGAGACTCGAATCACAACAAAAGAATACCCTTATCAGAACAGTGTGGATGAGTATAAACGAATACCAGTAGCTAAGTTTTGAAAACATTCAATCACAACTGGACATTGGACAAGGCCACTAAACTGCCAAATCTACATCCACTTCATTAGGCAATAAGCGTCAGAGCTTAAATCACTACTCGCATCAGATGAATTCCCAATCTCAAAGATACAATGCATTCTGGAATCACTAAATTTTCTAATTATTAAAATTTAAAAGTAATCTGTCAACGCAGTTGGTTTTTCTACCATCAGAAAATTCATATAAGGTATAGTGAGATTCCTCTAAATCCATCTATCAGTACACACCTTTAGTATCTTAATAGTATGAAAATCAAATTGAAGGAAACAAGGAACATGAACGTATTAAAACGATCCCAAAAACATACAAACAAACATGATTCCTCACGAGTAACACAAACTAATTGACAAACATGACTCTTTATATGGAATGAAGAGCACAGTCATAAGTCAGCCATATTTCACATTCAGCCACACTAAATGAATACTGCTGGCGCAAATAACCAAAGATTTCACTTTCTCTTCACTTCACAAGCACATCATATTATACCTTATAAACGATAGAATTCCCACAAAATACAGAGAACTCAATTAATATTCGAAACACAATTCAAATTGTACGCCCAATCCATCGATATTTCTTTACATAGAGGGCGAAATAACATACCAAGGATGGAATTGATGGCAGCAGGATTGGGAGAAAGAGGAAGCCGGCCGCAGATGGCAGTCTCCATTGGAGCAGTGTCTGCACTATGCTCTCAAACTGGCAACAACAAATACCAACCAAAAAGATTGAGCAAATGTTCCACGTCTGTATTAATTGGTGGCTATTGTTCATTTTTGTTTCCCGATTTTATTCATCCCTTATTACGATTTTTCTCAACCACGATGTCGTTTTATATATAACATCCCTCTCTAAGATTTTATAACATAAACTGAAAAAAAAAAAAATGCATGGAAAAAGAAGAATCAACATGTCTGAATTAAGTTAAATTTCATCGAATTAAATTTTCACTAAACTAAATTAATTTAAATTATACTAAACTAATTTATGTTAAGACTCAGGGCAAATAGAGCTTATTTGTAGATGTGTGTTTTAACCCAAAAAAACGCAAGGTCCTAATATATGCCCTCTGCATATGTTCGAATTATTACTTAGCATTTGAAACAAAAGCCCTGTTTACCAGAGGTTATCTGTAGATCAATTCAGTTCAGTTCAGTTCAATTCAATTTATTTCAGTTCAGTTCAGTTCAATTCAGTTCAGTTCAGTGAAAATGTAATTGATGAAATTCAGGTTAATTCAGTTATGCTGCTTCCATTTTTCAATACATCATTTTTACTTTACTTCAGTTCAGTTCAGTTCAGTTCAGTTCAGTTCAGTTCAGTTCAGTACATGGTGGAAATAAACTCTAGCAAACAGGACCAAATTTTAAAATTTTTGGGTCTAAAATATTAGTAAACTTCACATGCAGATATTTATTAGCTCCAGGCTTCAAACTTTTGGAATATAAAATTAGTGGAACCTTCAGTATGTGGTTGGGCCGTGGTAATTGATAAAGGCGACCCGACCCGGAGAGGTCCATGTTCAAAACCCAGAGAAGGTAAAGCCCTCGTCGTCTCTGAACTTAACCAACGCCTATCGGGAGAAATCCCAACTTCCTCTTCTTCAGCAAGCAGCAATGTACGGAGGCGGTGAGTATTCTGTTCAATTCGTCAAATTCTAACTCCTTTTCTACTTTACGCATTCACACACGTAGTAATGCTGATGTGCTTTGAACCTGTACAGATGAGGTTTCGGCTATTGTGGTGGACTTAGGTTCTCACACCTGCAAAGCTGGTTATGCCGGCGAAGATGCTCCCAAAGCCGTCTTTCCTTCGGTAAGCAGCTCACTGGTGATTTCATTTTCTGTTTCAGTTTTGATTTGTGCTGTATGAAATTTCTTAGAGTCAAGCCTTGTTATGTGTACTGAATTGTCTACAAGTTTGTTGAATGTATTTGAAAAAAATCAGTCTTTGTAACGTATATTATATTAGGAAGGCCTTTCTGTTGTCCGCTGATTGCAAATGATGCTATAGTTGACCTGAGTTGACTACAAGTTTGTATTTTTGATCTACTCTTGTAATTCCTCCGAGCTCATCAAGACATAATATTACTCCGAACAAACCAGTCTGTATTTTCTGCAAGGAAAGACCATTTTGTTTGCTTTTCATCAATGATGTTGAAGTTTACTCTTACTGCTCTAAATGCATAGGATGGTATAACTTTACCTATGCAATAGACAGGTGTTTAAAAGTTGTTTGGAGGATGAGTGTCGAGTATTAAGTTTCATCTTTGCCTACATAAATGCACTTACGTCATCTAATCTTATCGAGGATAATTAAATTAAATGATAGTTAGGGCAACGAGACCATAAATTTTAGTTTAGAAAGATAAATCCTAAGACTGAGGATTCAATGAGAGAGCGTAACAGATGAGACAGATTGTCATCTGAAATCGATTTCTTGGTTTTTTGTTGAAGTAAAAATTTTATGTTTCTTAAATGACCCATTAGCTCACATACTATGAATAGACTCTTAGATGTATGAGGTTTATTGGTCACGGGCATATGCTGTGAAGCTCAATGTTGGATGTTTATTGAGTTGACTGTGTAATCATATAACTTAACCTTTTGCATTTGGTTTAGGTTGTTGGAGCAATTGATCAAATGGAAGTGGATGAGCCAGATAATTCAGAAAAAAACTCTAACCCAGATTCTAAATCCAAGAGTAAGCAAACGTTATATGTAGGCACTCAAGCCCTGGGGTACCGGCGGGATAACATGAAGGTAATGCAGCTGAATTGAAATGATAAATGTCCTGTTGGTGCTGTTTATTTTCTTTGGTATTAATCTTTGGTAGTCAAACTTGACTAGGTGGTGCCTTCAATCAAGGATGGGATAGTTGCTGACTGGGATATTGTTGAAAGCATATGGGATCACGCATTCAAGTAATTGCCCATCCACCTCTTACTTTACACCCACTCTATGCAGATCTTTAGTCATGTGAAGTTAATCATATATACTTTTCAATCTCAATGTCACATCTCAAGTTAGATGAATGCATAACTTTGACTGATTTGTGTTTAATTTGTATCCTTAAAATTAGTTTATTATGTTTATTGCTCATTATCAGCTGAGTCAGTACGATTCTATCGTGGTGATTAAAGAGTTGAATATGGCAGTCCTTTAGTATACTTCATCATTATAAATCTTCACTGCCCCTTGCATTCAGTACCCCAAATTAACTCAAATTATTAATGAAAAGCTGTGCTGGAGGCATGTTTCTTCATTAAGATTTAATTTCACTGATTCATGCTATTGGTGGTTTTATTTTTTGAAGGGAATGCCTTCTGATCGATCCAAAGGAGCATCCAATGCTGCTAGCTGAGCCATGTGCCAATACTCAGAATCAGAGAGAAAAGTTAGTTGACAATCACAACCTCTTTTGTGGTTGAGTTTTACATCTTTGTCTATGCCCATCATCTATTCAATGTAGAAAAAAGTTTCCTCCAGGTTCTTAAAAATTGAAAGTATTAATTTTTGTTGCTCTAGGAGAACTTTGATAAGCTCTGACTAGTCCTTCTGTTTGCACGATAAACAAAAGCTTTTTACTACCATTTAACAAGAGGCCATAGCTTATAAGAATACGAGAGAAGGGATGCTCAAAGAATTTTCCTTGGTGACTTACCTAGCTAGCAGAAACAACGTTAATAAGTTCTCTTAATTAAACCTATGAAAAAGATCATACTGATAATGGAACAGAAACTATAGGACATGCAATCTTTCTTCATTAAATGATTCAACTCCTTGCGGTCCCTGCTCAAAAATAAACTTATTGTGGTCTTAGTTCACTGCTTCTAAAAGTTTTCTGAGTTCTCTGCTTAGTTCAAATGACTGAAGTACTAGACATAATGCAGAGCGGCAGAGCTAATGTTTGAGAAGTACCAGGTTCCTGCTTTATTTTTGGGAAAAAATGCTGTAAGTTTTCATACTCCGCTTCTGTCTGCAGAACTTAATTTCCACAGTTAAATTGTTTTCCATGCATGATGGTTTCTCCTTGTTAATACTTGCTTGTAATTTCCTTTCTTAGGTTCTGACATCTTTTGCATCAGGACGAGCAACTTCTTTAGTTGTGGATAGGTGAGCAACTGAGCATCTCCTACTGAGGGGAAAGTATAGCCTTCTGCATTCCATTCTTATCAATGATTACGTGTTTTTATTTTTTATGGCCAGTGACCATTAGCTCATTTTCTCTAATGTGAGAGAATATTTTGATGAAGCTTTGTTTTCTCTTTTAAAAAAGTAAAAATAAAAAATAGATCTCTGTGCTAGAGGTCTCCTGTGAAATTGGCATGTTAATTGTAGCTCTCTCTTATTCTCAAATAAAATCTTTCTTTCTTTTCATTTCCCTTTCTATGTCATCACAATTCTTTAAAAGTTTCAGCTATTGGATACTGTCATAGTCTTTCGTTTTTCTATCATTTTAAGTTATCTTTGCTGACTGTCATTCTACCATCCTGCTGGCAAAGACAATAAGTTATCATTTGCTTTTTGGAAAAAAATAATCTGAAATAGGAAGCTGTTCCCTGGTCTGTGTTTTAATCATTCTTCCCCATCTAAAGAAGGTTTATAAAGAGATTTGATCTTAGATGATTCTATGCTTAGGTGAATCCATTATGTTAAATATACAACTTTTTTTTTAATAATAAACTTTTATTTGATCTAGTGGCGGAGGATCAACTACAGTTGCTCCTGTGCACGATGGGTATGTCCTCCAGAAGGTATTTTTACTTGCTTACTTAAGCATGCAGTAAATTCAGATTGAAGAGATATGTGATAAAACTCAAAATTTTTGTTTAAATACTTATGGTATAAAATTCAAAATATTGATGCAGGCTGTGACAACATCTCCCATTGGAGGAGAATTCCTTACAGATTGTATGCTTAAAAGTTTGGAAAGCAAGGGCATTGCTGTGAGTTTTTCACCCTAGCAACACTGGTGTATTTTCACAGCTGATTGATGATCATGCAAGTTTGTCTATTCTATCATTCCGCACTGACTTTATTCTCCTTATTACTTATCAGATAAAACCTCGTTACTCATTCAAGAGAAAAGAAGTCAGGCCCGGCGAATTTCAGGTGGGTTAATCTGAAAGATTGTGTGAATCATTGATTTTTTCTTAGTTTTGGTTGTAATTTTGATTTCTCTCTCTCTCTCTCTCTCTCTCTCAACTTTGTAATACCTATTTACATGAATATATGGTTTCCCGAGTGATTCTTGCAGACTGTGGATCTTGATTTTCCAAATACTACCGAAAGTTATAGGCTCTACTGTCAGGTAATTGAGTTGCCAAAGATTCTGTTTTTCAGTTAAGAAAATAAATATTTAGCCACTAATTTTCTTACTATTCAGAGAATAATTGCCAGTGATATTAAAGAATGCGTATGTCGCGCTCCAGATACGCCGTATGATGGTTAGTACTTTTGTATATGTTTCCCTAAAACTTTCCTGAACTTTGTACATTATAATGAAACTTAAATTCTCAATATAATAAATTGCAGTCACCATCATAATGATTGCTGTAGCTGCCTTTTAATTCTGACTTACGCACCTGGTATGCTTATGAATTTACTAATACATTTTCCCTTCCCAGATAGTTCATACTCAAACATTCCAATGACACCTTATGAGCTTCCCGATGGACAGTAAGTATTTAACAATATGTGTGCACTTGGATTTACTAGTATTTAAATACATAGTATAAGTTTTACTTTCCAGTGTTGCTTGCATCTCACTAAAAACTTCTATTGAAGCATTTTCACCTTTTCCCTACAAGAATGATTTTATATGCTTACCTTTCTATCTTCTAATTCTATCATGAACCCAGGACAATAGAGATCGGAGCTGACAGATTTAAGACTCCTGACATCCTCTTCAATCCATCCTTGGCTCAGGTTAATTTAAGACTTGCACTTTTGCTTGGTTTTGTTTGATGCACTTTGTTCTGACATGGTTTAATGTTTAAGACTATTCCTGGCATGGAGTACTTTGCTGAGACAGCTCCATCTGTTCGCGGTCTTCCACAAATGGTGAATCCTGGCTTGCTACAGTTTTATATTTGATCTTCATACTCTTATTCAGTGTTACTCATTGCTTTTATGTGTATATTTAACAGGTCTTAGAGAGCATAAATAAATGTGATGTAGACATTAGGAGAGACCTCTTCAATGGTATATTGGTAAGTGTTTAGCCATTCAACAATGATGTCATTCTTTTTGTTGCAGTGCTATTGCTTTTGTTTATACCTTCCTATAATTAGCATTCTGTTTCATTCCTTGCAATTCATGATATTCCTTGTCAACCTCAGTATATTTACATATAGTGCCACTGCTTCACTAAACCTGTTCAACAATTTGTGAACAACTTAATTGACCTTATTTGATATGATTTACGGGGTCGGGCTTTGCTGCAACAATTTTGCATTGTTGTATTCGTGTACGTACTAATTTATATTTGTTCTTAGTTGTCGTTCTAGGTCAGTAAGTCTATCTTTTTCACTTCATATGCCCAACGTTTGGTAACTAGGATTTTATGTTTTCTTGAATGCACTCGTAAGTGCATTCCTGACCGAGTCAGCATACTTGATAAAAGGGCATATTTGTAATCTGATCTAAGTTCATTTACTTTATTTTGGCAGCTTGCTGGGGGCACTGCATCAATGCAACAGTTGAAGGAACGCTTGGAGAAAGACTTGATAGAGGTTTGCTGTCTCCCATATAAAAAAAGATGTATTTGTGTTTTACTAATGGAGAATATAGTCTATCCATATTCAGTTGACTTTCTAGAAAAATATACACAATAGAAAACAAGAGAACCTTATATTGTATCATGCATAAAATTTGAGAATTCAAAGTTTGTGACTCTTTTTCTTAGGTATTCTAATTTCTTTTCCTGGTAGAGGAAGAGAGTCCTGTGATGAACTCACTGGGCATGAAGGTGATACAATTATTGACTGCATTTTTCTTTCTTTAATTTATGGGGTATTTAGGAATCTCCACAGGCAGCAAGAGTGAAGGTACTGGCAAGTGGAAATGCAACTGAAAGGAGATTCAGGTAGAGTGACTCACCAGCCTTAGAAAGTGAAATCAATATGTTTTGTTTGAGTAGAAGACAAAACGGGTTTTTATATGTGATTTGCTATGGTAGTTTTGGCTGTGCATAACTTTTTGCTGTTTGGGTGGCTACTCTCACTAGCTCATTTCAACATATTAGATTTAAAAGCTGTAGCAAACTGCAATTGGGATAAAAATTTACTACATGTTTGTTTTCAGTGTGTGGATAGGTGGGAGTATACTAGCCTCACTTGGTTCCTTCCAGCAGATGTGGTTTTCAAAGTCTGAGTAAGTTCATATCTTGGGCATTAGTCATATCCATAGATTATTTCTATAAAGGCTTCATGTTTAACTTTGTGCTAACGACAGATATGAGGAGCACGGAGCCTCTTACGTTCAAAGAAAATGCCCATAATTGGCATGCGGCTATTTTCTTTAGATGAGGAGTTGTACTGGCTGCTGCTAGATTAGCTGCTGACGTTTGAAGTTTTAGTGATTAAGTTGGTTTGATGAATAATCATTAAACAATTGCTACCGAAAGTATTTGCTCCATCATTTGTGGTTGTAGGGGGGTTATGCTTTGTCGAAATAGGAGAATAATCATTGTACTATTCTACATTTGTAACTTAAACGTTGTAAGAGGGACATGAATTCTCATGCCCATTTCCGTGAATGTCTTGTACTAGTTAGCAGTACTGGCTATTTAATCGCACCTTCGCATTTGGATTCGATCTCTTTGCTTCAACTGAATGATTTATCATAATTTCAAAAGACTGCAGAGCATCTTGCGTTCTTGCTTTGTTAAGATAAATTGTGCTGATTTCAGTGTATGACGCAAAATGTAGTGACATAGCACTTTCTTGTAGTACTTTTTTTCCAGCATGTGAAATTTGACACAGTTGAGACTATGAATTAATTGGCATTCATCAAAACTTTGAATGTTGAGTAACGATAGTAAGGTCAGCTTCTAACCGACAGTGGCAGACTGGCAAGTGCATTTATTCACCACCTACATTAACATTACCCTACTGTAGGTAAGATTACATATCCAATTTCCCAATTCAGAACGCCGGACAATAAATGACAATAAATTCCGTGATTTTTTTTCTTCTGTTGGGGTAAAACAACATTGGCACTTCAGGTATTGGACCCAACTAACCAAACGTTTATCCACCTCTACTCTTTTTTACTGCTTTCGGCAAAGGAAGATATTCGGTGGAGTGCAATCATTTCCAATTTCCAAAGTTGTGTATGTAGTTTAATTCATTGTGGGCATAAAGTGATTGTGTAAGACGTTGTTTACCGGAGTTTATCTGTAGAACAGTTCAGTTCAGTTCAGTAAATTTAAATTTTTTTCAGTTCAGTTCAGTTCAATATATTTAAAATTATTTCAGTTTAGTTTAGTTCAGTTCAGTTAAATAAATTTAAATTTTTTTCAGTTCGTTTCAGTTCAGTGTATTCCTAAATATTTATTTTTTAAAAAAATTTTGTAAACATTTTTTTAACTTAATTTTCTTTTGTTTTCCAATGTTTAGTTTAATTCAGTTCAGTTCAATCCAGTGCAAATAATATGTCTCTAGAAGTTTATATTATTCAACTCAATTTTTATTTCGCAATTCATTATTTTTGCTTCAGTTCAAATTAAAATAGTTCAGTTTGGTTCAGTTCAATTCGAATGAAATATAAGTTCATGAAATTCAGCTTGTTTATTATTTGTTTATTTCCTTGTACATATTTTGTTTACTTTAGTTAAAAACAGTTCAGTTCAGGAAAAAAAGTTTAGTTTAGTTCAATTCTGATGATTACAATATAATTTATTAACAAAATAATTATTTATTCAAGGCAGAGAAAATAATGAATATACCAAAATTCAATGAAAGGATTATTTATTATTGCATACACAAGAGTTCAAGCAACAATTTCTAATTAGTTCAGTTCAGTTTGTTTCAGTTCAGTTCAGATAAATTCAGTTCAGATCAGTTCATATCCTCTGAAATATAATTTTATGATATACAACTCAATGACTCATATCCTCTTTAATATATTATTATGATATACAACTCAAAGACTCATATCTCTTGAAAAATACATGGCTATGATAAATTTCTTTAATATACCATAACCTTTACTTTATATACTCTAATATAATTATTTGAATTGTGATTCATTTAAATCGACTCAATCAAATATAATATGCTTCATTATATGACTATTTTTAATTAGTTCAGTTCAGTTCAGTTCAGTTCAGATAAATTCAGTTCAGATCAGTTCATATCCTCTGAAATATAATTTTATGATATACAACTCAGTGACTCATATCCTCTTTAATATAATATATTATGATATACAACTCAATGACTCATATCCCCTAAAAAATACATAACTATGATATTCAACTCAATGTATTTCTTTAATATACCATAACCTTTACATTTTATACTCAAATATAATTATTTGAATCATGATTCATTTAAATCGACTCAACCAAATATAATATGTCTTCATTATATGATTAGTTTATTTTAGTTCATTTCAGATTAGTTCAATTCAATTCAGAACAATTCAGTTCAGTTTAGATAAGTTCATATCATCTGCACTATAATTTGATGATATTTAACTCAATTTAGTTCAGATTATATCATCTCACGTGTTTTTATGTTTAAATTATATAAAAATGTATTTATATTTATTTCAGTTCAGTTTAGTTCAGTTCAGTTAAATATATTTAAAATTATTTCAGTTCAGTTCAGTAAATTTAAAATTATTACAATTCAGTTCAGTTCAGTAAATTTAAATTTATTTCAGTTCAATTCAGTAAATTTAAATTTATTTCAGTTCAGTTCAGTACAGCAAAAAATAAGCTCTAGTTGGGCCTAACTCTATTTAAATAAAAATGAACTCAATAAATAGGTAGTTAAATTGGTGAACTGTGTTTATTTGTTCTTACAAGACGGTTTGAAATGAATTTTGTGTCACTGTACTGGGTAAAATAAAATAAAATGTAAACTTGAATCAAATGCCAGGTCTAAAAAAGGTTTTTTGTGGATGTTTATCATCATTAATCAAATGGTATGTCTACCAATATTACAGATAATGGAAAGAAGAATTGGCATAAGATTTTGAAGATGCAGGAAGTTAGTCATTATAACACCATGGTGAGGATACCATTCCAGGATGGGTGCAAATAGTCCCTGCAAATAGTCCCTCACTGGACAATCAGATTTGATGGTTCTTTAAAGCCAAACTCACCATCTCCTCAGCTACTCTATTGAAACAAAAAGAAGATCAGTTCAGAGCCTACCCGACTCTTCATGCAGATGTGTATGCTTGTTGGAAAGCTTTGTGGCAAGTACCAAGATCAGAATGGAACAGTCTGGATACAAACAGATTGTAAGGTGCTTAAAGACTTGCTAACATATCAGGATACCATTCCTCCATGGCAGATTCAGCCGCTAGTCATGGAAGTCAGGAGTGTATTGTCCAAGTTTCATTTGGTTTTTGTTCAGAAAGTAGATAGATCTTTTGTGTGTAATGAACATAATAGAGTTACGACTCTAACAATTTCTTTAATTAATCTATAATGTTTTGCATAAAAAAAAAGGCATGTCTAAAGCATACTTGTTAAGAATGTATTGCAGATGGCAGGTATAAAACATTCTTTAATTTGTTGTTGTTTATCACTTACTACTTCACACATTGTATGATATATTAGAGCTCCAACAAGTGAGTTCTAATAAATTACATTATTACAATCCACGATTAGTGAATTCGAGATTTTGTTAACAATCAATTTTAAAATGTAAAAGAATACCTCTTGAATTTATTCATTTACCTTCATATATTGCAAAAATGCTCTCATAATCCGACTTCTTGAAAATATTGTAAGTTGCTTTGAATCACTTTGGATCGACATTGATATGAAAAGTTCAATTATCATTGATTAGCCTATACACGGACATACATAGAAATATTATTAAAAAAGTAGTGCAAAAATCAGGGTTGGTCCTACGATTTTGGGGGTCACAAGCAAGAATAACAATTGTATAGGGCTTTGAAGTAATAAATAAATTTATTAGGGTTATAACATACATATTATGAAATATGCATAAAAACTACTATAAATATTAAAATCCTTATTTTTGTTGCATTTAATATAATTTGTGAGGGACCGGTTTTTTTTTAAATATATATTAACTTTACATAAATATGATTAAATTATAATTTTTTTCTAAAAATGAAGCACTTTTTTCCAAAATAATTAAGAGGTCTCAAGCGATTGCTTAACCTGCATAAAAATGCTCTCAATATAAGCGTAGAGTTTGTGAATTGGTCGTAGATGTTAAGATCTATAAAGGGACCAGATCCAACCTACGACAACGCCGAGAGACTAAAAAGCCGGAGTCGGTGACTAAAGGCGATGTTGTTGCGATGGTTAATAGAAGTCGTGATGGTACGACTGTTGATGTTGAATGGATATCAACCCGGTCAGTAGAGACTTTATCGAATAAGTAGTTGCTCACGCCATCGTCCTTACTGGGATTCGTGCGATAGTGGAGCTAGCTAAGGTTCTAGAAAAATGAGGGAGATTGTCGTAGAAATGAAGATGATACACAAGGATGTTTTT
The DNA here is from genome assembly GCA_963678965.1 of Cruciata laevipes. Classification (NCBI taxonomy): domain Eukaryota; kingdom Viridiplantae; phylum Streptophyta; class Magnoliopsida; order Gentianales; family Rubiaceae; genus Cruciata; species Cruciata laevipes. The sequence continues at coordinate 7,814,862 of OY787637.1, forward strand.
ATCTTACAAATAACAATACTGCTAGATAATAACAGTCAATCGTCGGAGGTTTATATGCTTCAGAATCAATGTCAATCGCCGGAGGATGTAAACGATCTATTTCTTTATGGGATTAAATATCAAAGGATTAAATATCAAAAGATATTTAGATTCTTGAATATTTAGGAATTTATGATTGCTCTAATGTTAAAATAAAATTACCCAAGAAGATCATGCATGTGAACCAGACTCAATGCGAGATAGCTTGATGTTGCTTGATAATAAGATGAGAATCCAAATCCGCATCCTAGTGGCGTGGAAGATCCTGAAATCCAAAGCTTTTCTCTAAGCATCCATAAGTTTCCACTCCTCCCTCGCCTCATTCTTCTTCTGGTTTTCCCGAATCCTCTTCTCAAATGGTGGACTTCCCAAATGATGGTAATTGTGCCGATGAAAGAGAATATTTGTTCCCTTTTCGTAGTTAATGAGTTAATTAAGTGTTTTGTTATTTCTTTTCAGTTTCCTTTGTGATTTGTTGACATAGATATATATCATGGCATGATTCAAATCTAACTTTGTGTTGACGGGATTACGTACATGTTGGATGAATGGTGATTATTGTAGATCTAGATGCCGTAGTCACCAATCAATCAAATCAAGGAGGAATTATGCTGGTACCACCAATCAAATAGGAGAAAAGAAATCAAGTCGAAAATAGGCCAGAAATAGCAATTTGAATCAGATCCTAGGCATGGCCTATAAATCAGAGTTTTAGCCTTTAAATCAGATCCTAGGCAATCACCATCCATAAACCATAAATCCCTAAATCCCAATCAACATCAACATGTACATTTTTTTTTATATCTTGAGATGGTGATTACTTAGGATCTAAGGATTTAAATGCTAACGTTTGTTTATTAATTTATATTGATTACTAAAAACTGCTTATATAACCCTAACTTATTATTCTAGGGTGTTTTTGCCCAGTCAACTCCATTTGAATCGTTAAAGTATTGAAAAGACGTTGATACCCCTATGTTGAGTTTCATTATGAATAAAAATCTCTGGAACATTCCATTATCGCAGGATGCAAATCTGGTCCAACTGGACTAAATCTCGTTTCTATAAAATAATGCAAAGAGAAGGATCCTGATATGTACATCAATGTTATCATTAGAGATATCGGTCAATTATTACCGTAGGGTTGGACTGGTCGCATATGTTAGGATCTAGAGGGAGTGGATCCAGTCTACGACAACACCGGCAGAATAAAAGCCGGAGTCAGTTGTGACTAAATGAGATGTTGCAGCGATGGTGAGTAGAAGTGGTGGTGTGATGGTTGTTGATGTTGTATGGATATCAACCCACTCATCAGAGACTTTATTGAACCTCTAGTTGTCAGGGAAGTTCCGCGATGCTCACGCCATCATCCTTACCAGAAACCTCGCGATGGTTTGTTTGATATTAGAGCTAGATTTCTAGAAAAACGATGGATATTGTCGGACAAATGAGGATAAATACATGAGAGTGTTTTTATCCTTTCAAGTAATAATACTATAATACTAGATAACAACGATCAATCGTCGAAAGTTATATGTTTTACACTCAATATTAATGTTTGGAAGTTTATGTATATTTTACAATGAATGCCAATGGTGGAAAGAGGTAAACGGTCAATTTCTCTATTAACTACTAAAAGGCATTAAATATCAAAGGATATATAGGAATTAATGATTGCTCTAATAGTAAAATATCAATTAAATTATTCATGCCTAAATTTTATTACTACTAGTACATTTGGATTTTTTTTTCTTTTCTTTTTCATGACTAAACTCAAATAAAAAAAAATCGGAGGTTAAACCAAAGAAGAGAACTAGTAGTTCCGTGGCATCCGTCTTTGCATGTTATGGATAAGTGACAAGTGACAGCACATAAATCTTTTGCATCACATAAAGTGACAAGTGTCCATCACGGTCTCATAAATCATAATAAAAACGAAACCGCCTAACATCACTCTTTTTTGCCTTAATCAAATCCACAGTAGAGCTTCAACATAAAGGCTGTGAATGAAGAAGCCTTTCATTTCCATCCACCTTCCCCAAGCAGCCACCACTAAAATACCCCCCTTCAATACACAAACCACCCTATTTTTATAACTCAATTCTTTGATGAAACTAAAATATACAAACAATCATTTCAACACCACTTCTAAATATGGTTTATTGGGTCAAATCAAGTATAACTTGAATTCTTCTCGCATATAATTTCAATCTATTAAAAGAGCGTTTATACTATGTACCGGCACAATCAAGAATGTGCAGAGTATTCTACGTGTACAACTTGATACGACACGACAAACTAGGTAAAACTAATTTGGAGATACTGTTGTTGTAATAATCAGAATCAGGTGCTGAAAAACCAGAGTGGTTGGGAATTTTGAAAAAGAAAATCATCTGATCACCTCAGATTACCATTAATAAGGGATTCACACCATGCATTATCTTCGTGCATGCACAAACAAATCCAGAAATGGCACACCTCCAAGATTACCTCACATACACACACTCACACACAGTCCCCAACACCTTTAAATGCGACTACCTTCTTCCATCACTATAACACCCAACAAACCCCCATTCCTCTCAAACTCAACAATGGCTGCTGCTGCTGCTGCTGCTGCTGCACCCTTCTTCTTCCTTCTCTTCCTTCTCTTCCTAATCCTTCTCCCTGCTGCTCTTTCAGACCAGCACCAGAGCTTCCAGATCCTCCATGTCTCCACCGCCTCCGTTCAAAAACCCCGCCAAATTCTCTCCAGCGAGCTCGCCCCAATTCTCACCAGCAACACCTCGTTCTCGCTCCACCCACGTGCCTCCTTGGCCGCGGCCGACCACAAGGACTACGCCTCCCTCACGGCGTCGCGGCTGGCCAGGGATACGTCCCGGGTCGAGTCCATCAACTCCAAGCTGGAGTTCAAGCTGTCCAAGCACACGCAGACGGATCTCCATCCGGTTCGGGGCCCCGAGATCCGACCCGAGGAATACCAGTCGCCGCTGACGTCCGGGACCAGGCAGGGCAGCGGGGAGTACTTCGCCCGGATCGGGGTTGGTCAGCCCGCGAAGCAATTCTACATGGTGATCGATACCGGAAGTGATTTGAGCTGGCTACAGTGCGAGCCCTGCAACGACTGCTACCAGCAAGCCGACCCGATTTTCCGACCAGGTCAGTCCTCCTCGTACCGACCCGTCTCTTGCTCCTCCCAGGAATGCTCCAGTCTCGAAGTCTCCGCCTGCAATTCCGGCTCCTGCCTCTACCAGGTCTCCTACGGCGATGGATCATACACCGTCGGCATGCTGGTCAAGGAAACGGTGTCGTTTGGGAGATCCGGCTCGGTCGCAAATGTACCCATCGGATGCGGCCACGACAACGAGGGGTTGTTCCACGGGTCGGCAGGGATAATCGGGCTGGCCCGCGCCACGCTTGCGTTTCCCTCTCAGATAAGAGCGAGTTCGTTTTCGTACTGCCTCGTCAACCGCGACTCGGACGCCGCGTCGACTCTCGAGTTCAACTCGCCGCCGCCACCGGACTCTGTGATCGCCCCCATGGTGAGTAACCCCAGGACGGATCTGTTCTACTACGTGGATATCATCGGGATGAGCGTCGGCGGCGCACGGCTTCCAATCCCGCAGTCGGTGTTCCAGGTCGACGGGAGCGGCCGAGGAGGAATTATCGTTGACTCCGGCACGGCGGTGACGCGGTTGCAGGCTCAGGCTTACCAAGCGCTGCGCGACACGTTCGTCAAAGGGTCTTCGAATCTTCCATCATCCTCCGCGTTTGCTCTATTCGACACGTGTTACGACCTCTCCGGCATGACTCAGGTGAAGGTTCCGACGATCGCCTTCTTGTTCTCCGGAGGTAAATCGCTGTCCCTGCCGGCGGAGAATTACCTGATCCCGGTGAACGATCAGAAAAAGTACTGCCTGGCATTTGCTCCGACGTCGGGGTCGCTGTCAATCATCGGCAACGTGCAGCAACAAGGGACACGTGTAACCTTTGATCTGGGCCGCCGGGTTATTGGGTTTAGCCCAAAGAAATGTTAAAACTACAAATGAATTCTCTATTATTATATTATAATAATCAATAGAAATTAAATTAATGGATAAAGTACTTTCCTGTTATTGTTTTCAAATATGAATTACCCAAAACTCAAAGATTAAGTGATTGAATCGGTGTTGTAGGATACATCTATTGGATGGGCACTACAATAGTTTGCAGAAAAGATGAAGAGGATCTTTGGTTTGATGAGAATAAGGTGGATGAATCGGGATCATCACGAGCATGGGGACAATAAGAAGTCGATGATACAAAAAATTGGAGAACATGTTATTACTTTAGAGCTTTATAGTGGGGCAATCCTATTATGTTATAGGATGAACACATGCCTTATGGAGAAAGTCTTGGGTGAGACCTGTCTTTGTGGAGACCAAGAGCAGAGGAATGAGCATTTACTGTTTCTGCTTGATCTTTTAGTCAGTTTGTTTGATCTTTCAATTAATGTGCTTGAGTATTTTTGTTTTGCCTTGATTTTTCAGTTAATTTGATCTTTCGTTCATTTTGGTTGATCTTTCGGTCAAATTTCCTTGATCATTTCCTTGGTCAATTTCACCAACGACAAATTCAATCAAGGAAATCGGCGGGTGAGCTTAATTCAATCAATAGCAGTCTCATATAATCTTTGGTCTCAATGGAGACAGGTCTCAATTGAGAATTAGTATGCCTTATGACCTTGTGTTTCGCAATAAATCGAATGGAATGGAATAAAGAATGGCCTTGTTTCCCTAATTGGGGATGTGGTTGATGCATGGTGCTCTTCTCTGTCATCTGGATATAGTTTTTGTAATACCAAGTTAATATGTTAGAGAACCACCGTATTACAATTTTTATTGAACTTATGTAAATATAGTACCCCTATCACTCAAAGTTGCACAGTTAACTTTTCACGGTCTTCAATGATTATATCTAACCATTAATATCTTTAACTACATAGAGAAATAATATATACAAATTTACCTTTTGAAAAAAAAGGTAGATGTTATAATGAATCTAAAGATATATCGTATAATAGTTTTATCATTTACATGTTGGGCTATAATTACGGTCAAAGTTTTCTAAGTTTTGGGTAATATGGAGTAGTACAAATGTATAGTTTGGTTACATTGAATTTAGTTACCCTTGTAAAATTCCAATATGATAAATCAATGGTGGCATGGGCGGAACTACGCCCAGGCCTCATAGGGCCTGGGCCCTATATAAAATTTGATTTTTTTTTTTTGAAAACAAACCCAAAATAATAAGAAAATCTTAGACATAGACAGTATCTTAGCTCAAAAAAATCTCCCGAGCTCTCACCCAGAAAATTCACCGTCGATTATCGTTGTGCCTAGGGGTGTAAATGAACTGAATCGTTCGTGAACAATTCGCGAACAACTCGGTCAAAGTTCATTTTCGAACTCAGTTTGACCAGTTCGAACTCGAACTCGAGCTCGTTCGTTTATATATGACCTCGAACTCGAGCTCGTTCGTTTATATATGACCTCGAACTCGAGCTCATAAGAGCCAGATCGATAGGATCGTCGAGCAGCTCGAATAGAATTTTTATATAGAATTTTTATATAAATTAATTAAATTTTATTCATTAATGCTTTTATGAGCTCGAACTAGCTCGAGTTCGAGTTCGAACTCGATTTTTTATCGAGCTCACGAGTCAAGCTCGAACTTTCTAAAAGTCAGACGAATCGAGCTCGAACTAAAATATCTCAACTCGTACGAGCTCGAACTCGATCACGAACATGCAATACGAACTCGAACTCGAACTCGAACACAGGTATGTTCGAGCTCGACTCGACTCGTTTACAGCCCTAGTTGTGCCCCACTTCAATTTGAATTCTGATTCCGCCACTGAATGGTGGACATTTTTCTAGTAACATAAATGAATATTTAATATATTCGAAAAAACTAACAGTTGAGATAAATGAATTTTCCTTATTTTGTTAGATTTTTTTATTATTCTTCATGTAATCTTCTTTATCTCTCTCTCATTTCTTCATGTATTTTCGTAAAATGCTATCGAACTCCACTCCTCTTGCTTTGCGCACCAAAACCCAATCAACAATCACCAATTGGTTTCTCGGTTATTTTTCGCGAATGGCGTTCCAGGGGAGTACTATTTGCGGTGGGAATCAGGATAACTTGAGGTAGGTTTGATTAAAAGATCGATTCATGGTTCAAGAGAATGAATAGGACGGATCATAAAAATTGATGTGATTTGTGATTCATGGTCAAAAATTACTTTTTGCAGTCCATATTTAAACATGAACTACCACAAATATCCTCTATTAGTTGAGCAACATTCAACTTGCAATTTAACCCACAATATCACATTTATTTCATTTCAATACCCATGACAAGATTTCCTAACAAAGCAATTTCCCTTTTTCTCTCCTCTTCCATTAATTCATTCTTCCTTAATTTTCGTTTTTTTATAACTGTGGAAATTAATTTCCAATTTTCAAGAATATATGAGAAATTACTTTTATTAAGTTAATAGTTCAATAATTATTTATTATATTTATGATGATTAGTGTAGAAATTGCATAATCTACTAAACCCTAAAACCTAAACCCACTAAACCCACAAACCAAGTCTTACTTCACTTTATATAAACATTAGTAACTAAATTGGTTTTAAATAGTAAATTTTAAATATTATTTTACTTTCTATACGCACTAGTAACTGAATTGAGTTTAGCTAGTGAATATCTTACTTGACTTTCTATAACACAAGTATCTAAATTAAATTTAGGCTATTTCTCCATGCAGGTAAGCTTTTCTTATGCACGTCTGCATTTTTACCAAAATACCCTCAAATGCCGCATTGCATTTTGGGCTAACATTTTTTTGTCTTAGTAATATTAAGGGCATTCTTGTGAAAATTTGGACCTGCAAAAGAAAAATGTACATGCATGGAGCAACCCTCTAAATTTAACTAGTGATAAGTAAAATATTACTTGATTATATACAGTACCAGTAATTAAATTGAGTTTAACTAATAAAATGTTAAATCTTACTTGAGTTTCTAACATTGGTAAATTACTAAATTGAGTTTAATTAATGAAAGGTCAATCTTCCTTGAAAAGTCTAACTAATGAAAAGTTAAATCTTGCTTGACATTTTTATAATATTGGTAACTAAATTGTGTTTAACTAGTGAAATGTCAAATCTTACTTGGTTTTCTATAATCACTAGTAACTAAATTGAATTTAACTAGTTACTAAACGTTCTATAAACACTAGTAACTAAATTAAGTTTAATTAATGATGTCAAATATATTGCTTGATTTTTATAAATACTAGTAGCAAAATTAAATTTGACTATATGTCAAATATGACTTGATATTTTATAATCACTAGTGCCTAACCTCACTCTATAATTAAGTCAAATCTTACTCGACTTTCTAGAAATAATAAATATTACTTAATTTTCTATAAGTACAATTAACTAAATTGAGTTTAGCTCATGAAATCAGTATCTTACTTGACTTTCTATTAATATTGGTAACTAAATCGAGTTTAACTAGTGAAAGATCAAATTTTACTTGACTTTCTATAAATATTAGTACTATGGATACATTATAACTTGCGTTACATGAAATATAGAAAAGTATAGTATTATGTTCATATATTTCAAATTTTTATAAGATAAAATATAGACAATCTAGAGATATTCAATCTCTAAAATTTGTAAAAATAAATATGTCAAATATTTATTTATATATGATTTTTTTTTGCAACGATAATGAAAATTTTATTTATGTATGTTTGTTTCTTTAGTACGATTGATTTAATCAAAAGTTAAATGAAACAAATTTATCTAGTGCCCGCCATTAAAAATGTTAAGAGCATTGGTAAATGGTACGTACGTACGTAAGAGTGGTGGCGATAAAAATGCTCTTACTGTCGAAAAGTTTGTCATCAATAATTTAATAAACTTTCCAATTTTCATATCAAGAATGAATTTGCCTCTTCAAATACCAAGATCATACAAAGCCTTTCCATTTTCAAATAATAAATGTTGATCCATTAATGTTACGTGAAAACCACAAAATTTAATGCTAATTAGTAGTTATTAATACGAAAGTAAAGTTAATATTTCTGAAAATATCTCATTTTTACATTTTCAATGAGAAACGATGAAGGATTAGACTTTGTTGTATCCAGCTTATTTAAATTTATTTAAACTGGTCTGATTTGAATTGAAGTAAAATTTAATGCATATATATTATGTTGAATTAATGTTGTCAATTCATAATTCAATTGAACTAAACTGAATTAATGCTATCAGATCATAATTCAATTGAACCAAACTGAACTAATTTGATCTGATTTGTTTTAAACTACACTGATCTGTTTCAAAAAAACTAGGGAGATGCAATTTCATCATAATTCATATCCCATAATATAGTAAAATTTGTAGTACATGAAATATAAAAATGTGTGGTATTATGTTCTTATTTTTATTTAACATTTAAAAGTATAAGTATAATAATTTTTATTATATATTATGAACATGGCTTTATTGAAGAAGGAGATTAGGGATGAGTAATCTGGAATTAATGTGATATGGTGGGTTAAATTGCAAGTTGAATGTTGCTCAACTAATAGAGGATATTTGTGGTAGTTCCTGTTTAAATATGGACTGCAAAAAGTAATCTTGGACTGCATAGTAAAGGCCTTCCTGAACCGGTTTCTTAGAATTGGAAATAAGGTCCATTACAGACTTACAGTTGGAGGCGTGATGTAGGAGAAGCGATGCATAATAGGGAGAGAGAAAATATATAATTTTTGGGAAAAAAATATGAAAATAAAAAGGAAAATATGATTAAATTAAAAAAGGAAAACTAATTACTCTCCACCGTTATGACAAGATCATTTTTTATTTTTTTTGAAAAATGTATTAATTCCATTCAAGTTCAGGGTTATGGAAATCGTACAGAAACGAATGACAGGAAACTCGGGGGTGAATCCCAATTATCATACATCAGGAGGTTCGACTTAGCATAGTTAGCTAGCGAATGAGCTATAAAATTCTGACTACGTGGAACCCAAAACGGCCCTAACCAAGTACTATTCTCCAGCAAACTCCGTATCCTCAAAACCGTCTCCCTGCAGCTATCCGAGCAATCTATCTCCTGATTCACCATCTGAACAACCTGGAGTGCATCCCCCACCAGCTTCATCCCCGGCTTGTTCAAATCTCTGGCCAACATGAGAGCCTCCTCCAAAGCTAAGCATTCAGCCAAAGCCGGATCACTGACATGCTGAAACCTCCTAGCCACCGCTCTCCGAAACTGGCATGTCTGGTCCAAAGCCACCACACCAACGCCCGCATCCCCATTCAGTATGCCATCGTCAAAATTAATCTGGATACCAGGGTCTAGCGGTCTCAGCAGCGTCTGCGGCAGCAATACATTCGACGATTCCTCCCTCCAATTCTGGGCTGCCCTGTAGTTCCTCAGGTTGGCTACCACACTCGCCGCTACCACTCCAGCCGCCAGTTGAGCATGCTCGAAGATCCTCTTGTTTCTTTAGAAACCACAATCCGTCGTAGACCATAATCGCCAATGCACAAAACTCCTCATCTCCATCCTTCAGGATCTCCCGGAACCAAGCATCCCCTCGCTGCCTCCTAGCCAACTCAATCTTCGATCATAGATTCACCGTCCCCCACGCTGTTCTGGCATAATCACAGTCGAAAAAACAAGTGAGCCATCGAATCCTCCTCTTGCAAATAGTCGAAGACAAGATCATTGGCAATGGTCAGGATTATGTATTAAAACTTGTGGATAAGTAACATTACTAATTTAACTAAGGATTTTCAGAAGGAATTAATTAAGAAATGATTGACCCTGGTTGTTTACTTAAAGGCTGTTGTTATTGCCAGAGCACTAATTAGCTGTCAGAGCAATATTTTAAGCAAATGTCAAAATTGCCCTTTTTATTTTCTTCCTTATATCCTCGTTGTTTTGTCAGTCCATCCCTTTATCCCTACCATCGCTCGGATTTCCAACAGTACACCGGTGACTCAGTTGTCTTCTCCGACTAGGCTTCCAAAGCAGATGTTCAACCTCAAAACCCTTGCAAAACGGTCAAGTCCACTCTCAACATCCCTTTTTCGCCGCCCTGCTCCGACCAGCCCCACCAGATGCCAACGCTTCAATCCGGCGTGCATACCGGAACGGAATGCGACGAGTCTGATTCGTCCACCATCGACTCCGTCCAGTGAATGAATTTTCAATCATTTGGGGTTAATAATAACATGAATAACATCAACGTAATCCCAGCATGATGTTTTGAGGCGGTGATCTGAACATCATAAACAACAACAATTATCTCAATTTCATCCCAATTTGCTGAACTTCATCAACAAATTGTTGAGACATTCAATCTGATCAAACAAGCGGTTCATCAGCGATTTCTCCATGAACGATTCTAGAAAGGGGAAGACTGAAGAACCCGAAAAGAACTCAACTCCGGTGAAGGCTGGCCTAATTTCAGTACATGTGATCGATTCGGATCTCAGAGGACCTGCTACGTTTTTCCTCCGCTGCCTTGATGCCGGTCCAGTCCGAAGTCACCGTTCCAGCAAATTACCAATGATTAAAAGGGGCATATCATGAATTCATTTATGGTAACAGGGAAGAAAATTATTGTTGCAGAACTGGAAAACTAATATTTCGGTTGCTTAAACATATCTCGGTTGTTTTGGTATTCAGTAGTTGATTGGAAAGATGAATTTGAGAAAGATAATAAAAAGGACAATTTTGGTATTTACTTAAAAAATTGCTCTGGCAGCTAATTAGTGCTCTGGCAATAACAGCAGCCTTACTTAAAAGTCAACTAGATTTATTAGTGAGGATTGACTTATAAATGTACAAAACAACCAAACCTAACCTAGCCAATTATATTTTTCACAAATTTTCTTATCTTCCTATTAAGGGGAGATAGAGGAAATAATTGTTTCTTTCTTTAATGATTTCGTTGCTATTTTCGGCAAATCCATCATTCCCTTTTGACAGAAGCTTTATCATTGGAGGAATCACTGAAACCTACGGAAGGCTTTGGGATCATGGATGCATTATTGGAGATGCAAATGGTTTGGTAGGAGTCAGCATGCCAGGTTAGTTGTGAGTCAATGCTTGGGAGAGTTAGAGAGTAGCCTTATAGAGGGATTTTTTTTTTGAATATCTCATGATCTTAACCTTGGAGTATTCATACTTAAACTAATTTTGCAAAGTCAAGTTCTGTGCTAGTAAACATGTGGTATACTTTTCTAACATTTTTTCATTCGATTCTGGATAAATTCCACAACCCCAAAACAAGTTTTACCTTCGTAAAAAAAGGAAAAAAAAAAAAAAACAGGGTTGGATTTATTAGTAAGATAAGAGGATTGTTTTTTAGTTAGACAAGTTACAAAATTTTATATGACTTGTAACTCTCTTTTATAAGTCACAAACATTTTAAATGCTGAAAGGTCCCTTAGTCACAAGTGTTTATTTGTATTAAGCCGTATTGCCAAAATATTTTAGATTCGTTTCTCATTATATACCCACTTCAATTATATATGTTACACTAAGGGACATATAATTGGAGGGATTTCTCACTATCATAAATTCATAATCATCAAAGGATTCGACATCCGACAGCGCAACGGTATTCACATAGATAGTGACGGTTTCATATTAATTTGGATTCCAATTATGTTTAGGTCATAGCTATCTAATTTAATCACATATAATTTTTGAATATTGCCATTGCTGTATTCATACCGACATCGAAAATCGTTCTTAATTTTAATCATATCTGAAAGGTCCGCTTTTTTATTTGTTGAATTTGTGGAAAGTGATGTTCCAACATCATACAGACAGAGTCATGTTGGAACATCGGGTTAGACAAGTAGAGTTTAAAATGCGGACAACGCAAGGTTTATTTATGGAAACTTCGGTTTATGGAATATTACTGCGCGTCGTATTTGTGGTATGAATACAGTCGATAGAATATTCTCAGCTCAGAATTTCGGAGAATATCGCAAATGATTTGATTTGAAGAGATAAGGAATAGTTGGCGATAATCGAGGAGTTGGAGATATTCGGGATTCTTCTTTCAGGCTGTTAGCGATCTGATTGAGAGTTATTATGGAAGAAGAATTCTACAGCCGTGCCAACTGAAGGAAGACACGACTCTGAGATATAAATAGGACAACAGCTGCAAATGCTCAAACTACCGCTTTTATTGAAGAACAATTTTGCACTCGGAATTGTCTAGAGCAGCGATAGGCAGCAAGGTCCACAGAACTTCATGATACCTACTCTGGGACATGATGTTTAGTGTAGTAACCCGGCCATAAAATCTCGAGAGAGGTGATTGTGCAATCAACTAATAGTATAACTAGTCAGGTTAATCTGCAGCAGGGAGTGCAAATCCACATATAGAGTAGTAAAGATAAGTTCTCGTGTAATCTGTATCTTTGACTTACTAGTGGATGATTACTACACTGGACAAGGCCCCGCAGACGTAGATGCGTTGCATCGACTGCGTAACCAATTGCTCGTGTCATTTACTTTTCCATACTTTACTTTATTTCATGTTGGAACATCATGATAGACAGAAACTAGTAATAAGCAATTGTTTAATTTAAATAGATAGAATTTCAATGGCCCTGTTTACTATAGCTTATTTCTTGATGTACTGAACTTAGGGGTGAGCACGATCACGAGCGTTCGTTAATCGGATCGCGATCGGATCGGTTAAAAATCGGATCGAGATCGTTCATTTAATAAATGAGCCGATCATGATCAAAATTTTTTGATCGTTTAATAAATGAACGATCAACGATCATAGACATTAAAACTCGATCATGATCGCGAACAGATCGATAAGGTGATCGATATCGATCGATAAGATAATCGATTAATATAATATAAATATATACATCTAAATGAATTATTTTCTAGTAATTTGTTAATTTTTAACTTTTTTTAAAAACATTTAAACTGATCATGATTGATCATTGATCATTTGATCGAGCCGATCGTTATTGATCATTGATCATCTGATCGATTATCTAAACGAATCGATCGCGATCAGATCGCGATCATTATAATTTTTAAACGATCCGATCATGATCATGAATTATTTTGATCGCTTTGATCGCGATCGGATCGTGATCACCTCAAAATTTAAACGAGTCGATCATGAACATAGTGATGATCGTGATCGGATCGACTCGTTATCACCCCTAACTGAACTGAACTGAATTGAATTGAACTGAACTGAATTGAACTGAACTGAAGTGAAAATTGATGTATTGAAAAATGGAATCAGCATGACTGAATTAACCTGAATTTCATCAAATTGCATTTTCACTGAACTGAACGGAACTGAACTGAATTGAACTGAACTGAACTGATCTGATCTACAGATAAGCTCTGTTAAACAAGGCCAATATCTCATCCTCATAAAAGTGATTTATTATACACAATGTGGAAATAACAAATTTTTATTTTTTCAATCGTAACTTATAATGTGATTTTGTTTCAAAACTGAGTGGTAATTAAAGATTTTGAGGAAATATTCAATTGGAGAACACAATTAGTTACCTACACAGAGACAAGGCCTTCATAGTACGTGATTTGGATCTAAGAAGGTCGACTCACTTATTTAGTTACCTTTTATACATATTTAAACTCGCATAATATACTTTTTAACTATTTTGTTTTTTTAAAAAGAACTATCATATAAATTAAAATTATTAATAGTTTACGTGATCGAAAACTACATGAATTATCACTGTCCATATCCGATTGAAATTGACGTATTTGTTGTTATCGGACAAAGAAAACAACGAGCCTAATACGAACAACTTTTGGTTTCAGATTGCTTTGCGTCTTATCGATATCAACTCACTTCATATACAGTACTATATATAATTTGAACAGCAATGGATTTGCATATTATCAAATATTCACCTTATTTATGCTCTTACAAATCTATAGGACTAATCCATTCTTTGGAAAATTAGTAGTGTACCTTACAAAAACGGCGTCACTATAATAAAAATATAATTTTTGAGCATTATAAAGTAACCAATATAAATTAAATAGCAGATACCTCTTAGATAGTATGATCATTTACGTCCTCATCAACACGTGATGTCGGAATGATAGGCCTGGATCAAATTTTAATATTCAGTATTAATTATATGCAAAAGCAACGTAGCATATGATATTTTATAGAAGTCTTTCACCTTCACTTGTCCAAGTCAACACTGTGTCTGGGTCAAGACAAGATTAAGAATAGTGTATGTGAATAAGGTTATGCTATATAAAGAAGCTTCTCTAAACAAGAAAACAATACGGAGCTTTAACAACCATATAATAAACTAATTTTCATAACTTTTCTTTTCACACAATTATTTGTGCGAGATACGTATACATTTTTGGTGTAGGAAAAACAGATACTTTTATATTGACACAAATAAGTAGTTGATGAATGAATGTGATATATGTATGAACTTAAAATTTATCAAATTATTGATCACTATATTAATAAAAAACTCTTTTTAATTAGATACGTATATTTTATTTCCATTTCTCGCTCTAAATATAATTTTGTAAAACATAGCGAGTTATAAATTCTCATGTAACATTGTGTCAAACTGTTCTACATATAACTTCAAAATTTTAAATTATGTCTGAACAGAAAAAAAAAATGCACTAAAAACTTTTGAAATCCTAATTTTTACCATGTTCCCATTAAAAAAAGGGTAAATACGTGGAACCTGTAATAAATACTCTCAAATTATTTATTAGAAAAACTCGACCGTCACAATCCAGATTAATTTGTCCAATCATGCATGCATGGCTCCAGTTTTCCTCCTTTTCACAATACTTTCCATCTTCCAACCTCGTAAAAACTGTGAATCAGATGTATGTGAACATGCAATGAACAACAAAGATTTCAGCATCAATCAGGCAATTAATTTATCCGGCCCCAGAAAATGCAACTCCCTTTGCCCCATTCATCACGCTAAAGTCTAAACCATTTCCAAACACACTATAAATAGAGAACTCATCTGCCCTTGATTCTCAACCAATTCCACATTCAAAAAATCATGAGTCCAAGTGAGCGAACTCGGTTTCTGTTCTTCTCAGTTCTCCTGATCACCACCCGAACTCTACTACCGGTTCACGCAATCCGCCACCAGAAACAGAACAATGCTTTTCTTTCCCTTGCCCTGCACCCGAATACCCATAACAACCCGACCCGAACAATGCCGACGTCGATCGAAGCTGATGCTGCTAGGGTGAACTACCTCAATTCCAGGCTTAGGAATGCACTTTTCACGTCCAAGCCTGGTTTTGAAGCTGAAAAAATCCAGGCTCCGGTTACCAGCCTCAAAGGCGGCTACGTGGCCCGTATCGGGGTGGGTCAACCCGCTACCGACACCATCCTGATAGCGGATACCGGCAGTGAGATAGTTTGGCTAAAGTGCGCCCCATGCAAACAGTGCGCCGACCCGGTTTTCGACCCGTCCAAGTCCTCCACCTATCAATCCCTGTCCTGCAGCGCACCACAGTGCAGCGCGGACACAGATGGGCTAACTTGCGCCGATGCTAATAGTGATGGTTCGGGCACGTGCGGCTTCGAAGCGTCTTATGGGGACGGTTCAGCCACCACAGGTGACTTTGTAACCGAGACGCTGTCGTTCGGAAGTTCCGGGTCGGTTAAAAACGTTGCCGTCGGGTGTGCCCATGAAGTTGGCGGGAACATACAGTCGTTCGGGGGAATCCTTGGATTAGGACCCGACCCGGTTTCGCTTCCCAACCAGCTGAAAGCGACGTCCTTTTCCTACTGCCTGATGGGCTCCGGCTCGCCGGCGGCATCGAGTTCCGGTACTCTCGACTTCAACGCAGCCGCGCCGAGCGACTCAGTCACCGTCCGCATGGTCCGGAACCCGAAGAAGGACCTTTTCTACTACGTTGAACTCACCGGAATAACAGTCGGGAAAGACCAGATTACCGTCCCACCGGAGGTTTATCAAATTGACAGTGACGGCCTTGGGGGAGTGATCGTTGACTCAGGGACAACGTTTACTTACTTGGACTCGCAAGTCTACAGCTCATTCCTAGAGGCTTTCCAGAATAACACTGGGAACTTGACGTCTTCTCCGGCTCAGGAGGGTTCTGACGCCTGCTACTCCTTTCCTTCCGGGTCAAGCTTACAAGGCCCGGCCATGTCGTTTCAGTTCTCCAATGGTCAGAGTTTAGCGTTGTCGCCGGAAAATTACTTCATAGAAGGGGATGCGTCTGCTTATTGCTTGGCTTTCCAACCCACCAGCCAGATTGTGTCAATCATTGGGAATATAGCGCAGAAGGGAATGCGTGTCACCTATGACCTTGGAAAAAATCAGATTGGTTTTAGCCTTAACGAATGCTAAAACTATGAGAATTCTTATCACGTTGATTTAAAGATTACCTACTTTTCAATTGTTAGAAGAAAATGTAATTTTTTCGTTTCATGTTCATCCTAAATTTGAATTTATATAGTGCTTCCTGTTGTGTTAAAACAATGTAGTAGTTATTTGCTCACATTTTCCACCGGAGTGCCATAGTGGTTTCGGAAACTGTACGGTTATATAACACCTCATTTTTACTAATGTGCCGTCCTTATTTTTACTAAAAAGTCCTTCATAATTTGAAGTTTCCGAATTGACATGCAATAGTAGATTATCAGGTAAAGGAACTAATTGGTACATTTCATGAAAAATTAAAAATGTTTTAGAAATATTTTTATAACACCAAACCTTGTTATTTCAAAAAAAGTGGGCACTATTTTTTTTTCATGTCATTAATATAGTGAGGCGGGAAAGTTGAAAAATTCCACTTTTCCTTTATTTTTAAATATTAAACGAACATTTTTTATTTAAAATTACCGGCACCAAACCAAATCGAAATGGTTTCCTGATTTCACAAATTCACTTGAAAAAATAAAAGTAAATTATAAATCTCAGCCGCATTCCAAAGAAGTTAAAACCCCGTCGACCGCCTTAATTATCCGCAACCTAAACCCACCACCGGACGGCGAGCGGCGAACCTGCAATCTAACTGAACCAGTTCCGATTGGGCCTCAAACTCTAGCGCTGGGCATGGCGTATGTCAAGCGTGGAAAAACAAGTGCACAAAATTGGAAAAGGAGTGCGCGAATTATAAGGTTTCTGTACCTCTTCTCAAGAAACTTTCAGCTGTTGTGGATAACAAGGAGAAGCAAGTAAAAGGCTTGCAAGATGAAATTCTCGCTCTTCAGAAACAACGTGATCATGAATTTGATAAGCGGTGTTTCCTAGAGAATCAGGTTTCTGAGCTCAAATCCCAGGTTCTTTCACTGCAGCAGAATAGCCATGGGACTCAGGAGGTTGCAAATTTGCAGCAGCGTATTTTAGCATTTGGAAAGGAAATAAATGAGCTCAAGGAGAGAAAAGCAGCTGCCGCTGAAGAAAAAAGGCTAGATGACTTCCATAGAAACAAGGATGAGGAAACTAAACTTGAGCTCAAGACCTTGAAGTGTGAAGTGGACGAAGCAAGGTCAAAGTTAGCAAAATATGATGACGGAATAAAGAAGCTTAAGGCTTCAGAGGTAAATCTGAAGAAGGCAATCGGTGAAAAAAATCGTTTAGACGAAATAGCAAATGCTGAAATCAAGTTGTTAAGGAAACAGCTAAAGTTGGAAAAACAAGGAGCTAAGCATGCCAAGAAAGTCTATAAGATGGAAATGTCGCTGCTCCGACAACAAGTGTATTGCATAAAGCAAGAGTTTGTTCAACCTATACAACACTTAGACATGCTTGAGAAGTTCCTTGGTGCCAAATCTGGTGATCTGAAAAAGCCTCGAACTCAAAATGAGACAGCTTTATTGGCAGAAAAGCAAAACCTTGAGCTGTCTGACAATATTGCAAGGAAAGCCTGCGAAGAAAAGCATGGTAGTGCAAGGCATCAGAAGAGGAAGTGGAGGCTTGATGCAGATAGAGAGTTATTCAGGCCTCTTAAAAAGAAAAGGATATCAAATATTGATCTGGAAGTGCATGCTAATGACCTAAAAACGGAGCTCCAAATGCTTGGTAATGAAATGAGTGAAGTTTGCAAAAGTTCTTTGACAACTGAATTCACTGAAAATGCTTCAGAATTGACGGATGTTGTTTTAGGAACTAGATGGAATGCGGAAAGGGAATCACAAGTCTCGGCTCAAGATTGCTTGAAATTGTTTAAATTGGACGATAAAAATGAGCAAATAAAAAGGCCAATCTCTCCTCTTTCTCTGGCCTTCCGCGAAATTCATCTCCCATTTGCAGGGGCTGTGGAAAATGAAATTGAAAATACTGAAGATAATGTTCGCAGTTTTGATGTAATCAGTATGGAGATTGATTCCAACGAAAGGACTCTTGGAAGACACGGACAAGTTTGTCATTTGGGATGTGTAAGCCTTATGATGACTCCATCAAAAACTCAAATGGAAACGGCGTCTCAGATATCACGAGCATTGACTTTTCTGGGCAATCCCAGAACTCAACCATGCCATTAGTTGCTCCTGGATGAAATTCTATCTACGTTAATTCAAACAATTGCTATTTAACTAGTTCTGCCTATCATGATGTTCCAACATGAAATAATGTAAAGTGCAGAAAGTAAATGACACCAGCAATTGTTTACGCAGTTCGATGCAACGCATCTACGTCTGCGGGGCCAAGCCCAGTAATGTAATCATCCACTAGTATGTCAAAGATACAGTTTATACAATAACTTATCTTTACTACTCTATTGTGGATCTGCAAATCCCTTGCTGCCAATCCTGCCTTAACCGAATCCCACCGGTCTCAACTTCCGTTGACGCTGGATCACCTCCTCCCGAGATTTTATGGCGTGTGATTACACTACTAAACTTCCATGTCCCAGAGTAGGAATCATGAAGTTTTAGAGGACCTTGCTGCCTATCGCCGCTATGGACAATTCTGAATGCAGAATTGTAGTTCAGTAAAAACGGTCACTTTGGCGTTGCAGCTGCTGTCCCATTTATAGCTCAGAGCCGTGTCCTTCAACAATTCCCACGGCAGAGGAATTCTTCTTCCATAATAACTCTTATTCAGTTCGTTAACAGTCTGGAAGAAAGAATCCTGAATATATCCAACTCCTAAAATATAGCAGAATTTCCTTTTCCTAATCCAAGTAAATCTCTGCAAATATTCCATAAATAATTCCGAATTGGAGATGGATATGGACTGTATTTATTCCATAAATAACGTTGGACATGGACTGTATTTATTCCATGAATAATACATGCAGTAATATTCCGCCATATCCATATACCATAATTAAACCCTGTGCTGTCATCAATTTGTCCGCAACTTCTGTTCTGTACTGATACCCGTCTGTTGATGTTGGAACATCACTTTCCACAAATTAGCCAATTAAGTCTACGGACTTTACAATCTCCCCCTTTGGCAATTTGTGGACCCAATAAACTTTGGATGGCATAATAGACTGATAGAAATCCCAGGCAATAAATCATAAGACACAAACCTCCCCTGAGTATCAGAATCAACTAGTTCAAAACATATAACTCCCCCTGAGTTCTAGAATACAACTAGTTCAAACAGCCATCAACTTTTCAGCACACGAATTCCAGCAAATAATACCATGACAGATAGGAAACAAAATACAGTCATCCCAAAACAAAGTATCCCACATCATCCAAAATTCTCCCCCTGGGGCCATGAATATGCCAAAAGCCCTCAAAAGAACTCCTCAGAGGCAAGATTAAACATCAAATAGCCAGGATACTTGAGCTCATTTAGAGGTGCTATCATTACTAGAACTCTGCTATTCAAAAACGTCATCAAAACTACAATTCCAAACAGGTTCTAGCATCCTCAAGAGCTGCATATACTCAACAGAAAATTCCCAACTATATTGGCATAGATTTAAAGTTTACCTTTGCAGAAATGCAATATGCCATATATAACAGTCACTCTAGCAGACACTCTTCCTTCAATGTATCAACTGCTTTTAACTCATCGGAAGAAGTAAGTAACCTCAACTCCCATTTCTTTGAGAACAACAGTAAATAGTGTATCATCTCTTTTCCTGATAAACTTGGCAGCCAAATGCATATGCTTCAAAAACACCATGCCAAGAGCGAACACTATTCTTGTTCTAGTGCAATACAAAAGCTTTCCCATGTCTCAAGTCATATTAGTGGCATGTGACATTGTAACCCAGAAATACAACCACTGTGTGCAGACAAAAATAGCTCAAGAGACAACAATGACGAGGGAAAATTAATTCTGATTGATCAGACCCGAAACCGATGTTGGAACGTGGATTCCAATAGTATTTGCACCAAACGATTTAGACCCCTGTGCATTAAGTCCATACGGATGTCTCAGATACTTCTGCTCATAAAACTTATCAAACGCAATCTCAACCAGATCCAACCGAATGCTCTTCATTGGGATTGAAGAAATCACATCATCTCAAAACACATATCCCATCAACTGAACAACACTTTATGGTATATAAGATCTTCAGGATGAAACCTATTAGAAGAATGCTACTCATGATCTGAAAAACAACTTTTCTGAACATCATTACCATAAGTCACTCCCTTATTATACTCGCTAAAGTTTGACACTGCATCCCAAAAACTTGACATGTACTGCAAAACCAAATGCTTCAAACTTCAGACCAGCCAACTGCTTCATATGAAAGTGTAAGGGAAACATTGAATTCCATGTATGCATACGATGATGTTATCACATCACTAATAATCCCTTCAGGGGCATCAGTCACAGATGATGTCCCAACATCAATACTGATATCCATTTCTCAAATAACAATGATACCTCCCCTAAACTCGTGAAGGTCTCACCCTTAGGACAACCAATCATACAGCTATATTCACCTCAGCAGTGAAACAGATTCAACCAGCCAAAGATAGCCAACTCAAGTAGTGACGCCTAGGATTTCAGAAAGTGTACAACCTTGAGTTTGTGGCTTCCACAAGTACACTGTGATGATGGTTGTCTCTGTACAGTTCCTTGCAAGCACTCATAGCAGCGGAAGAAATCTTCTAACAAATTGAAGAGTCATTGAGAGCGGCAAGGAGGTTGTGTTAGAGTAATGATTGAAGAGCATGAGACATACTTACTGAGTGCAAAACCATTTTGGCCCAACATTCTTCTAGAATAAAATCCGACTGGGCCCTCAAAAATAAATTCCATGCACTTTCTCATACTTACCCGTGTTGCAACATCATCAGCCATTAATTGTGCATCCAGAATTTCATCATGTTGCAACGTCAAAATACTTCACTTCTGTCACTCAACTCACATCAAAATCTTCATTCAGAACATAGATAGCTCCCCTGACTTCTACCTCAGAATCCTCTCTGTTTCTCATCTCTAAGCCATATTCAATGATCCAGTAACATCCCGAAAATACACAGATTTTAGTACATTATAGAATTCTCCAACAAACCAGAATGATCTTACCACACAGGAACAGATCCCCAGAAATTCAAATAACGGATCCCAAAGAAAACTAACAGCTTGCAGAGCAGACGTCCACCGAAACATCATTCAAGATTAATCTTCAAGAGTCAACAGATACCTGATGTGTTCGGTGTGGGATTTGATTCTAAAACAATAAGACTTAGTTACAGTGCAGATAGATACATTAGCGTCGATCTCCTTGAGAATACCATGAGTTGTAGACACATCAGCTACAATCTCCTTGAGAATACCTTGAGCTGATTCACTCTGTGAACAGACTGATGTTTCAACGTCACCAGGTACAGAACTGGTTGTTCTGATGTTCCAACATGGACAACATCACCTTTAAACATTCAAACCAGAATCAACTCCCCCTATGGTCAACACCTGAGTTCTTAATATCATTCATAACCAAGAATTACTCAGTTCAAACTATCAGCACGAGATCAAAACACCATACAGAGGTCTAGTTTAACCAAAACAGTCCAAAATCACCAGGATAAACTAGAACTCGTTCTCTAATTTGCAACCCAAATCCACCACTGGTTGAATGCAGATTAGGGTAGTTAGAGACCTCATTGCAAATTTTGCTTCACTAACTTCGGTTGTGCTTGTGATCCATGACCAGAGTATCCGATATGAGAGGACTATGAGTAGCTTCGTCATCCTCTGTTGTCTAGAAGTGCTTTGTGCAGATATAAGTACAGAAACTTCTTCATCAATACTCCTTAAATTTCCAGCACCTCCAGGTTGTTCTGACGTTGCAACATCAGCACCAACACTCAAGTCAATACCAACTCCTTGTTACTTCAACTCAGAGTTCTTACCATTATCATCACTCAAATACACTCTGAACATAACATAGAGGGCCTACGCATCGGGATTTGAACAGTGAATCCAAAGAAAATCATATCAATGCCCATGCACAACCCGCAACAATTTAATCAAATCCTCATAGAACAAAGCTTAGCATTTAGGCTATTGAAATCCTTGTTGTCGCTGTCAATCCTCTTACCTCGGACTCAAACATCTTCAAAGAATACAATACAATCGAGTACTCACTCATGTTGCAACATCAGTAAAACCATGCATCCAGAACTCAAGCATGTTGCAACATCGAGGACCAATACTACTATTTTTGTGTTTTTATTTTTATGAGAAATAAATAACAACTATACAGATTATAAGGGTATGTACCTCAAGTACGAGCACCGACAAAAGTGCAGTCTACTCCCCCTCGACGATAGCCCTCTTTGACAAGAGAGTGTCTGAGTCGCATAGTCCAAGCTTTCGGTGATTCTTTCGGACTACGTAGATTCTTATACCCCTTAGAATGGTGAAAATCAGCCCTTGATATTGTATCGCCATATATGGAACCTTCTCCACAAAAGATTGTAGCATCCGAAACATCCTGTTTTGAAGCATCTCGAGCCACTGAAACCTCCACTGAATCAGCATGTTCTCTAACATGTAAGTTTGTAGCACTAGGTATGTAAGCTGGTTCCATCAAATCCAAGTGCAATAATTCCAGATTACGCGATGTTGCAACATCCTGTACAACAGATTGTGAACTTCTGGTCTGCTTTCGCTGTTGACGAGGGCTGCCTGTAATTTCCTTCTGATACATCAGTACTGGTATTCCACTTACACCCTGAATTCTTGATAATTTGGCTAAGGTTTTCATGTTGGCATGTCCAAGTTTCCTATGCCATAAATCTGACTCATCCATCTTTGTGACTAGACACTGAACATCCTGTTGTAAGACATAGCAATTATCTGATGATCTCACTCCAGTAAATACTTCCTTGGACCCTTGTTGGACAGTACACTCTTTATCATTAAAGTGCACAGTAAGCTTGTTATCGCAGAGATGACTAATACTGATTATGTTTGCCTTTAGATCCTCAACCAGCAAGACATCATGAAAAATAGGGAGATTTTGAATCTGTAAATCACCTTTCCCTACAACCTTGCTGATCTTACCATCACCAAATTTGACCATACCATGATAAGGAACGACATTGCTCATAACCTAGGCCAAACCTGTTTCCAGCATTCTTTCCCATACCAAGAAGGTCATCCAACTGCGCAGTACCTTTGTTTAGCTTCTGAATAGTGGTTTCAGCTGACTCAGCTCTCTTGATCATAATTTCAAGCTTTCTACTAGTGACCTCAAGGGAGATTTCTGCAGTTTTCGCTCTAGTTGACATGTCAGACCACTTCTGCTTCAGTGTCTCATTCAAGGTTTCAGCGTCTGCAGCCTTCTTGGTCATGACTTTCAACTGCAAGTTCAAATCCTCAATAGTTTCTTCATCTATCATGGCACCACGAATTAAGTCCTCCACCTTATTCCTGATAGTCCTTACATCAGATGAAACTGAACTAATGACTGTCACATCTTCACTTAAATCTTCCATAACCATGATGTCGGAACATGACCCAGAGTTTTCTTCCAGTACAGGTGTTTCCTCAATTTCCTCAATTCTAGCACCAAAGGAGACAAACTGATTCTCACTTTTCTGGGCTTCTTCTTCTTCTTCATCACTCCATGTAGCAATGTAAGCTTTTGCCACAGTAGATTTTAGATTTGCACAGTTAGCCCTTATGTGTCCGTATCCATCACATTCCCTGCACTGCAGTTTTCCAGCATGTTTTGAACCTTCAGGTGCTCGATTGGGCTCCTCCCTTACTTTAGCTTGGTAAGGTTTGTTGTAGAAACCTTTCTTCTCATTACTTCGTTTCAGAAGTTTTTCAAAATTCCTTGACATCAGTGCCACATGCTGTTGATCCATTCCCTCTAATTCCAGATCATCAGTCTCACTGAATTTTTCAACCGATGTTCCCACATGACTTGATTTCTGAGCATGCATGACTGAACTTGTAAAGGCCAAGTTTTTACTGGGAAGCTCGACTCCATCGTTTAAATGCATTTCAGCTGCTCTGAGCTCTCCCACAATCTCGTCAAAGGTGACCGTAGCCCAGTTAATATTCGGATGCATAGCGAAGATCTTGCTGTCGAACTTATGAGAGAGAGACCTCAGCATTTTGTCAACAAGCTTCTTGTCACTGAATGTTTTACCGAATTGGAAGGCTTTGTGAGTGAGCTCTCTTATTCTCACACTGAAGTCGTTCACTGACTCATCTTCTCCCATCTTCAGATTCTCGAATTCGGTTTTGATCATCCCCAACCTTCTCATCCGAATGGGATTGTTGCCTTCATGATGAGCCTCCAAGGCATCCCAAGCAGCCTTAGCAGTGGTGCATCCGTGAATAATTCTAAATTGTTCATCATCGACCCCAGTAAATAGAGCGTTTAAGACTCTGTTATTCAGCTTCTTGGAAAGTTTCTCTGCATCAGTCCAGGGCTGAGGTTTTGGTAAGGTTGCTCCATCAACTACTACAGTGGGGGTTGACCAGGCTGTCTCAATAGAGCTCCAAGCTTCATCATCCAGCTGAGATATGAAGATCGTCATCTTGGTCTTCCATAGGTTGTAGTTGTCAGCATGTAGCATGGGAGGCCTTGTCACAGATCCGCCTTCACTTCCTGACATCGTAGATAGATCTGATCTCACCAACCTCGCAAGAGGATAAACAAAAGGTGACTCAGCTCTGATACCAATTGAAATTCTATCTACGTTAATTCAAACAATTGCTATTTAACTAGTTCTGCCTATCATGATGTTCCAACATGAAATAATGTAAAGTGCAGAAAGTAAATGACACCAGCAATTGTTTACGCAGTTCGATGCAACGCATCTACGTCTGCGGGGCCAAGCCCAGTAATGTAATCATCCACTAGTATGTCAAAGATACAGTTTATACAATAACTTATCTTTACTACTCTATTGTGGATCTGCAAATCCCTTGCTGCCAATCCTGCCTTAACCGAATCCCACCGGTCTCAACTTCCGTTGACGCTGGATCACCTCCTCCCGAGATTTTATGGCGTGTGATTACACTACTAAACTTCCATGTCCCAGAGTAGGAATCATGAAGTTTTAGAGGACCTTGCTGCCTATCGCCGCTATGGACAATTCTGAATGCAGAATTGTAGTTCAGTAAAAACGGTCACTTTGGCGTTGCAGCTGCTGTCCCATTTATAGCTCAGAGCCGTGTCCTTCAACAATTCCCACGGCAGAGGAATTCTTCTTCCATAATAACTCTTATTCAGTTCGTTAACAGCCTGGAAGAAAGAATCCTGAATATATCCAACTCCTAAAATATAGCAGAATTTCCTTTTCCTAATCCAAGTAAATCTCTGCAAATATTCCATAAATAATTCCGAATTGGAGATGGATATGGACTGTATTTATTCCATAAATAACGTTGGACATGGACTGTATTTATTCCATGAATAATACATGCAGTAATATTCCGCCATATCCATATACCATAATTAAACCCTGTGCTGTCATCAATTTGTCCGCAACTTCTGTTCTGTACTGATACCCGTCTGTTGATGTTGGAACATCACTTTCCACAAATTAGCCAATTAAGTCTACGGACTTTACACTGGAGACAACTGTTTAAAATGCACAGTTCATAGGACTCCAAAATATTGTGTTGTTTCTTCTAGTAGCTCTGAAAGAAGCAGCATTTACAGGATATATCATGCCTGCAGTGAATTCATATTCGAGATTTCTGGAAGCTGTTTGATTGAAAGACTAATAAAGAATATTCTTCTTTCTCTCCAGAAAGCTGATGGTCTTTCTTCTGGGGAACGATGTTCTGTTTGTTGGGAAATTGACCCCCTCCGCGCAGCTCAAAATAATAATAAAGAAAATACATAACACAGATTTAACGTGGTTCACCAATTGGCTACCTCCACGACCAGAAACAGATTTATTAGGCTCCCAGATGTGGCGAATTTCTCAGACCCAAACGGTCATCTTGAAATCACACAGATTACAGACACAGACGAGAGTATATATAATGCTCTCTCCAGCTACAGATTCGGAAACTAAATATGACTTTGCCTAATTTAAGTCATAAACAGCTAGATTTACCTAATCTATAAATCCGATAACAGAATGGAATATCAACTTTCCATTTATTACAGAAAACAGAATAAAGGAATTCAATTAAATTGCAATGGACGAGTCCAAAAGTGTTTCTAATCTTGATTCCCATCAGTTCATTGAATCTTTTTCTCAACAGTGGCATGCAGCAATGAATGATTCGGATGCTGAGAGGATGTTTGGGGAATTTTGTGATGTTGATCAACTGCTTGCTCTGCTAGAGGAATTTCTTCTGAACATGACTGTTCTAGTGTATGGTGACGTGTCTCATAAAATGTTGCAAGGACTCTGTGAGGATGAATGCATATCATGGTCCAGTACAGAAGCTTCAACTCCCTCACTAACTACCGGGGGGCTGGTATTAGCGTCCATATGTGTATCAGTTGATCAAATTGGCTTTACTTGTGAGATATCATACCATTTATTCAGCACAAGGAAAATTAACCTGTCCATTTTACTTAAGCTTCTCCATATTTTCGCCCATTTGTGTGGTCCAAAGTATTTTACCCTTGAAGATTATGGTTTGGAAATGTGTGTCCTGAAATCCTTGGTGGTTTTCCTTGAGGAGATGATGAAGATCCCGGCATGTTCCGTGTGCCCATTTTCGCAAGATGCGCCTTCTATTGATCTTGTTGTATCGCTGCTACTAGAAAAGCTCCGAGGCTATGTTCTGTCTGGAACTGAAAAGGAGGATATATGCCAAGCACATCTATTGTCAATGAATGTGTCTAAAGACAAACTAAACTGCTTTATTGACATCCTTTCACTAGTTGAGCTTGTTGGAAGAATTATGACTTGGGGCTGGACATTCGTCAACATTATCTCACCAATTTTCACAATTTTAGACTTGAGTATTCCGGGGAACCTCTTAAGTGCTGTTATTGCTCATCTCGGCCAACTTGGAAGGATTGGGATCGATTCCAAAGGATATGAAGATTCTCACGTCGGCATTGTGAGGAATTGGCTGGTTGGTTTTGTATGTAGAGAAACGTTTAGGAGCTATGATATTAACACCCAATTTGTTTCCGTGGCTGCCTTAGTGGGGCTTGTTGGTAAGCCGTTTGATGAAATCATGAATTCCAATAACGAAGATAGTCCGCGGAAGGATTATAGTCAATCAGTTGCTGTAGTTTGATCAAGCAATTGGTATTCTTCACTATCTAAGGAGGAGAAGTCGTCTTTTAGATCTTGTGCTGCAGTTTAGGTGGGGACAATGTGTAGTAGGCTGCTAGTACAAGTTTTGGTGTACGTGTCTCTGTTCACGCCGCTTTCCCGATAACCGGGCTGAAGTGACTCGAAATGTTGAAGAAGGACGAAGAAGAAGAAGATGGATTGTTGGCATGCGTGACAATCCAATGTTAGTGGCGAACTTCATTTGCTGTTGGAAAGGGTACGTAGTAATACTGCAAATCGGTCGGTTTCGAGGTTTCATGGGAGGTGAGGAATCTGTTGAGGAAGAGTTATTAATAGGTATTCGGCGGCGGAGGTTGCGGCGGAGCTGCGGTGATTTCCATAAGTGGAAAGGTGTCGTTAGGCTTCTCTGCTTCACCTGCAGATGACTGGTTCTGATTGTAGCTGCTCAGCTCCGGCGATCCAATTCAGACATCGCCGACGATGATCCGAGCTTCTCCTCGACCTCGGAGATTGGCTGGTGCGAACGATTCCTCGATGCCTCAACTTTTTCTTTACGGAAGAGTTTCACAGATTCTTGATTTCATTGACGGCGTCACCCAAAGCGGTGGTGACGAAGAGGCAGATAGCTGAAAATGGCTGAAAATTAAGTGTTATTTTATTTGTGGGGTTTAACTGAAAAGTACATAAATTTGTGACTAATTACATTTTAGTCCAGGAGTATTAGTTATGAAAGAGAAAGTCTTGGGTGAGACTAGGGGTGTAAATGAACTGAACCGTTCGTGAACAACTCGTGAACAACTCGGTCAAAGTTCGTTTTCGAACTCGGTTTGACCAGTTCGAACTCGAACTCGAGCTCGTTCGTTTATAAACGAGCTCGAACTCGAGCTCATAAGAGCCAGCTCGATAGGCTCGTCGAACAGCTCGAATATAATATTTATATATAATTTAATATAAATAAATTAAATTTTATTCATTAATGCTTTAATAAGCTCGAACTAGCTCGAGTTCGAGTTCGAACTCGATCTTTTATCGAGCTCACGAGTCGAGTTCGAACTTTCTTAAACTGAGACGAATCGAGCTCGAGCTAAAATATCTCAACTCGTACGAACATGAACTCGATCACGAACATGTAATACGAACTCGAACTCGAACACGAACACATGTCTGTTCGAGCTCGACTCGACTCGTTTACAGCCCTAGGTGAGACCTGTCCTTGTGGAGACCAAGAGCAGGGGAATGAGCATTTACTGTTTCTGCTTGATTTTTTAGTCAGTTTGTTTGATCTTTCAATCAATGTCCTTGAGTATTTTTGTTTTGCCTTGTTTTTTCAGTTAATTTGATCTTTCGTTCAATTTGCTTGATCTTTCGGTCAATTTTCTTGATCATTTCCTGGTCAATTTCACCAACGACAAATTCAATCAAGGAAATCGGCGGGTTTAAAACTCACCAACGACAAATTCAATCAATAGCAGTCTCATATAAAAGTCTTAGGTGAGACTTGTCCTTGTGGAGACCAAGAGCAGAGGAATGAGCATTTACTGTTTCTGCTTGATCTTTTAGTCAGTTTGTTTGATCTTTCAATCAATGTCCTTGAGTATTTTTGTTTTGCCTTGATTTTTCAGTTAATTTGATCTTTCGTTCAATTTGCTTGATCTTTCGGTCAATTTTCTTGATCATTTCCTTGGTCAATTTCACCAACGACAAATTCAATGAAGGAAATCGGCGGGTTTAGAGAAAGTCTTGGGTGAGACCTGTTCTTGTGGAGACCAAGAGCAGGGGAATGAGCATTTACTGTTTCTGCTTGATGTTTTAGTCAGTTTGTTTGATCTTTCAATCAATGTCCTTGAGTATTTTTGTTTTGCCTTGATTTTTCAGTTAATTAGATCTTTCGTTCAATTTGCTTGATCTTTCGGTCAATTTTCTTGATCATTTCCTTGGTCAATTTCACCAACGACAAATTCAATGAAGGAAATCGGCGGGTTTAGAGAAAGTCTTGGGTGAGACCTGTTCTTGTGGAGACCAAGAGCAGGGGAATGAGCATTTTCTGTTTCTGCTTGATGTTTTAGTCAGTTTGTTTGATCTTTCAATCAATGTCCTTGAGTATTTTTGTTTTGCCTTGATTTTTCAGTTAATTTGATCTTTCGTTCAATTTGCTTGATCTTTCGGTCAATTTTCTTGATCATTTCCTTGGTCAATTTCACCAACGACAAATTCAATCAAAGAAATCGGCGGGTTTAAAGCTCACCAACAACAAATTCAATCAATAGCAGTGTCATATAATCTTTGGTCTCATTTGAGACAGTTCTCAAATGAGAATTTGCCGTTATGAAATTAGTTTAGAAGATTGTTATTTTGGAAATTAGTTCAAAAATAAGGTCATTAAGGCAAAAAACTACTAATTTATGATGAAGTATCTCTTGTGCTTGTTCTAACTATCTAATTAGAGTATACTTATTTTGCTATTTTAGGTTGGTGCCAATTAGGGATGACACTCTGCGGGTATTTGGTGGATACCCGCCCGCCAACCGTCCCAAATCAGCGGGTGTAAGTATGAGTTTTTTTTTAATGGGGCATGTATGGATGTTAACTTCAAACCTGCCATGGGTAAATGAGTGGGTATGAATATTGATTTTAAACCCGCCCCATACCTACCCATATAATAACCGTTATATATAATATTAATAAGTATTATTTGTATTTATATTAATTATATTATTAATTTTAGCATTTTTTGAAACATGTTTGGTTTATTTTGAAATATAAAAGAATTTAATAAGTTAATAATTAACATGTCATAAATTATTTTGTTCTATTAATATAATATATTTGAATTATTAGTGCTTTTAATTAAATTTTTATGATAACGAATAGATTTTAGGTTAATTTTTGATAAATATGGATTAATAAGTCGGATGAGGAATGTGGGTGACATACGGATACCCAGATGAGATGGAGACCCAGTTGGGCGGGCGTGGATATTAAATTGGTACCTGTCTTGGGTAAATGGGCCGGGATGGATAGTAAAAATTAATTAGATGGAGATGAGCATCCATTTCGCCCACTGCCACCCCTAGTATATATAAGACCCTGTTTACTAGAGCTTATTTCTTGATGTACGGAACTGAACGGAATTGAATTGAACTGAACTGAATTGAGCTGAGCTGAACTGAAGTGAAAATTGATGCACTGAAAAATGGAATCAGCATGACTGAATTAACCTGAATTTCATCAAATTGCATTTTCACTGAACTGAACTGAACTGAACTGAACTGAACTGAATTGAACTGAACTGATCTGAATTGAACTGAACTGATCTACAGATAAGCTCTGGTAAATAGGGCATAAATCCTAGATTGACCGAGAGGGTCTAGGTGCTACGAATGAAAGAGTAATATATTTCTATTTCAACAATATATCTTTATAAATTCTGAATCTTATCTTCATTATTATTCCAAAAGATTCGGAAAAATACATCGAATCAGTAATATATTTCTTTTACCATTAGCTCAGATAGACCATTTGTTTCTTACCCGTTTTATCTTCCACTGTTCCCATAAAAACTGTGTGAACATGCAATGGTCCAAATCTTTCACCATTAATCAAGCAACAGATTAATCCGGTCCATAAAAAGGTACGGATTCTATCATTACTTCCTAGTCAAAACACTATCAAAACAAATTAATCCATTCCCAATTCATCACGCTAAGCTCCACTATATATTTAGCTGCTCTCATTCCTCCATTCTCAAACCATTCCAATTCCACATCTTTTCTGAAACTGATCTAAAATGATGACTCGGTTTATCTTCTTCTCCGCCCTCTTAATCATCACCCAAACTCTACCGGTTCACGGTATCCGCAGCCACTCCGAAGCAACCAGTTCTGTGCTGTCCCTTTCATTGCACCATCGTGACTCGGTTGCCAACCCGGAAACCTATAACAACCTCACAGCCCGAACAAAGTCGAGGATCGAAGCCGACGCCGCCAGAGTCAACTACCTCAACTCCAGGCTCAGGAAAGCGCTGTTCAAAACTGATGCCGGCGACTTTCAGACTCCGGTCACCGTCGTCGGAGGCGCCTACGTGGCCCGTATTGGGGTGGGTCAACCCGCTACCGAGTCCATTATGGTGGCGGATACGGGCAGTGAGATAGTTTGGCTCAAGTGCTCCCCATGCAGCCAATGCTCATCCGACCCGATTTTCAACCCGTCCAAATCCTCCTCTTATGGAAACCTATCTTGCAACGCACCAAAATGCATTAGGAGTGAAGGGATAACGTGCGGATATCCTGATAATTGTGGCTTCTCAGCATCTTACGGCGACGGTTCCACCACCAGCGGCGACTTCGCCACTGAGACGCTGTCGTTTGGGAGCTCGGGGTCTGCGAAAAACATTGCCATCGGGTGTGCGCATGAAGTTGGCGGGAATTTGGATAAGTTCGGCGGAATCATTGGTTTAGGACCCGACCCGGTTTCGCTTCCCAACCAGCTGGAATCAAAGCTGTTTTCCTACTGCCTGTCAGCCGGTTCTGAGTCGGATTCCGGTACCCTCGACTTCAACTCAGCCGCGCCGAGGGATTCCGTCACCGTCCCCATTGTTCGCAATCCGAGTAAAGACATTTACTACTACGTTGAACTCAGTGGAATAACCGTCGGGAAGGACAAGGTTCCAGTCCCGGCGGAGGTTTATCGCATCGGCAGCGATGGCAGCGGTGGAGTGATCGTTGACTCAGGCACGACGTTGACTTATCTGGACTCCAGCGTCTACACCTCATTCGTGGACGCTTTCCAGAAAAATGCAGGGAATTTGGTGTCTGCTCCGGTCCAGGAGGGTTCTGACGCCTGCTACACTATTACAGGAGAATTGCAAGGTCCGGCCATGTCGTTTCAGTTCTCCAATGGTGAGAGTTTAGATTTGGCGCCGGAAAATTACTTCGTACGGGTGGATGAGACCACTTACTGCTTGGCTTTCCAACCCACTGCTCAGATCGTGTCAATCATTGGGAATGTTGCACAAAAGGGGATGCGTGTTACTCATGACTTGGGAAAAAACCAGATCAGTTTCAGCCCAAACAAATGCTAAGTCGACTATATATGCATATTTTTATATGATTTTGGGCTTTTATTTTCAATTAAGAAGAGAAGATAGGGAAAAGCAGAAAATATTGTGATTTTCTGTTTATGTCCAGCCTCAAGTTTGATTTAAAATTTATGTGGCTTTTCTTTCCGATCACTATCATTGTAAATTAATAATGTTGGCGGTAATATAATCAATATATCATCATTTCTTAATATGTGTTCAGATTCCTTCATAATCTAGATGAGGTTATGAATTTATTTATTGATTTTAATTTACATTATTTTTAATTATTATTAATTTATCTTGGGTTTGTTTATGTCGACTTTGGGTATGATATTTATGGAAATGCCCTCTACCTAAATTGATTCTGCCTTATATATGGAGAGTTTGTGAAAGTCTTGGATAAGACCGCCCCACCATAATCTTATGGTAGGACGAATAATAATTTATGTGCATAATAGGTTTGTTTGAATGTTTGTAAGTTTTGTTTACATTTTTGTATATTAACATAGCTTATGGTAAACAAAATTTACAAACACACAAACAAAAGTATTAAACATATGAACACATACTATGGTAAACAAAGATTACAAACACACAAACAAATGTAATAAACACATGAACTATCATTCTTCTTACCATAAGCTTATGGTAGGACCAATAATAACTCATGTGTTTGTTAGGTTTGTTAGTGTGCTTGTAAGTTTTGTTTGTCTTTAACACATGAATACAATTTATAGCAAGCCAAAATTAGAAACACACAAACAAATGTATTGAACACCTGAATAAAAGTTATCTCAAACAAAGTTTAGAAACACACAAACAAATGTATGAAACACATGAACTATTATTGGTCCTACCATAAGCTTATGGTAGGACGGTCTCACCCAAAATTTTGTAAAATTAAAATTATCTCTAAGGGTAACTATAATAGTTATTCACCACAAAAAGTGTGTGCAATAAACAGTGTTGTAGTACTAGAACAATATTTCAAAACAAAAAAAAACAATATTTCTATATTTGAGGAAATATAATTACAAACAGTGTTATGAAATATTTTTAAATAGCTAAGTGTCATGTTGGGTACTTTTTACGTCCTATCCAAAATGTATTGGTTTGACATTTTAAAGTTAATCTGAGATAATTTTGACTGTTTATATTTTTATTTAAATTTGTAAATATGTTTAAAATAATTTCAAATTGAATCTCGAGATATGTCTCAAATTGATTCATATGATGATTGTTTTTTTATATCTACGATCTCCTCTTCAAGTCATAATATCGTTTTTCCTTCTTTAAATCACTTTATTTGGGACAAACAATTTTGGAGGCCATTAAACTCTTCAAATCATCCACTTTGGATCATCCAATTTTTTGATAACTTATGGTCACTGAACTCTGTCCACTTTAGACCACCTATATTTTTCTGACTACTCTACAATCAGATTTGCTAAGTTTCGCCCATTCCTTTAAACAATCCGCCAAAATCATCTTTCATCACATTGTATGCCATGAGTTTGAGATTTCATAGAGGTAAAATAGTCATTTACCAGTCAATGCATCTCTAAAATGGTTTAGAATTTGTTTCCTGAAAGAGGGAAAACTCAATACTCTATTAGAATACAATAAGAAGTATTTATAGTTACAATATAGGAATATGTAAAGACTATTCTAGATAATTCTATGTGGGCCAAACCCATTACTTATCTCTAACATCACTCCTCAAGCGAAGCGTCGGGTTAATTAAAATGCAAAGTTTGGACCAAAAAAACTCAAAGAGAGAACGATTCAAGCCTTTGGTGAAAATGTCAGCCACCTGAAGTGAAGTCGGAACATGACTCACACCGAGCTTGCCGTTAGCAACCATCTCTCGAACAAAATGATAATCAATATCAATGTGTTTAGCACGCTTGTGAGCAACCGGATTCTCAGCAAGAAAAATAGCACTATTGTTGTCACAAAGTAATAACGGCGATCTCTGAAGTGGGAACCGGAGATCAAGAAGAAGATTTGTGAGCCAGGAAATTTCCGCAGCAGAGTTGGCCAAAGCACGGTATTCAAATTCAGAACTCGATCGAGACAACGTATGTTGCTTCTTGGCGCTCCATGAGACCAAATTCCCACCAAGAAACACGGCATAGCCATAAGTAGAACGTCGAGTCTCAAGACAGCGAGCCCAGTCCGCATCTGAATAGGCAAAAACCTCAGAAACACCACTCGAAGTGAAGGTGAGACCGCAATAAATGGTGCCACGAACATACCGCAAAATGCGGGTAACAGCAGCAAAGTGATCATCCTGGGGATCCTGTAAAAACTGACTCACAGAGTTGACCGCAAAGGCCAGGTCAGGTCTAGTGATGGTGAGGTACTGAAGAGCACCAGCAATAGAACGATAGAGCTTGGGATTAGCAAAAGGAGCACTAGTACTGCTGTGAAGCTAAGAGAGTGGTAAAAATGGTGTTGAGACGGGAGACGCCTCGGACATCCCCGCACAGTCGAGAATACCTCGTGCATACTTAGTCTGCCCCAAAAATATACCAGTAGAACCAAGAAAATAATTCAGAGAACCAAGATGAATGATATCATCAGCATAAACCATAAGATAAAGAAGAACATCACAACGAGCAAAAACGAACAAAGACGGGTCCGACATGCTACAAGCAAAACCAAGACTGCGAACATAAGAACTGAAACGCTCAAACCATGCTCGAGGTGCCTGTTTGAGGCCATAGATAGCCTTCCGCAGACAACAAACATAATCAGGATGAACAGGGTCCGTGTAACCAACAGGTTGAGCCATATAAACTAGGGCTGAAATCGGTACGGATACCATATTTTTTTCTCAATACCATGTACCGTACCAAGTATGTTGGTACACATATTTTAAAAATTAATACCAACCAAATATACCGGTATACCAATATGTTGGTAACCAACAAGTTTGGTTGGTATTCGGTATATACCGTTACCGTACCAAGATTATAAAAATGGTAAGAAATCTTTAAATTTGTGGAAAAAATTTCGAACTCAAAAATTTGTTTTTTTAGATCATATAGTGGTGATTCAAGGTGAAATTTGGTTGCTTGAATCTTACAATTTCAACCTTAAATATGCAATTTAGTTGCTTCCAACCAGTGCAGTCTTAAATATGCAGTTCATAATGAAAATCAAAATAGACTTTGAGTTTTTAATTTTGAACTCATAGGATGACGATGAATCTCTAGAGACTAATTAGTGGTTTAAAGAAGAAGAATAATGAGTGATTAGTCTTGGAAATAGAAACTTGGTTGGCATGTTTAAAGAATTTAATTTGAAGAATAGTACTAGGAGCTTGAAAATGGAAAGAAATTAATGATAATTAAAATTAGAGTGTAATTAAATAATTTAATTACATATGTTGGTACGGTACGGTAATACCGTGTTATTTAAAATTTAATACCAATACCATCCCAACATTAAATTATGGTACGGTAATACCGTACCAACAATGTCGGTAACCAATTTAATTGGTATTGTTCGGTAATGGTACGGTTGGTAAGTCGGTTGGTACGGTATTTTGGTACAAAATTCCAGCCCTAATATAAATAGGAGTCTCAAGAATGCCATTAAGAAAGGCATTCTTAACGTCAAGCTGGTGAAGTGGCCATTTCTGTATAGTGGCAATCGAAAGAACAGTGCGAACAATAGCACCTTTGATCACGGGACTGAAAGTATGATCAAAATCAAAGCCAGGAACCTGAGAATAGCCCTAGGCCACTAAACGAGCTTTGTGGCGATCAACAAAGCCATCTGGTCGATATTTCAAGCGGTAGACCCACTTTGAACCAACTACATTAACAACAGTCGGCCGGGGAACCAAGTCCTACGTCTGCTGTGTGACTGTGTCCATAGTGCACCCATCTCCTCGTCTATAGCAGCAACCCACTTAGGGTCACGAAGAGCATTCCGATAGTCACGAGGTTCTTTCTGATCGAACAACTGAGCGATCAACCCAGTCCTCACAAAATCTGGTCCAAGATCACAAGCAATCCTAGTGCCATCCTGTAGGCGAGTTGTCATATGATGAGTGCGAGGAGCTGGCGGAAGAGAATCTAACCCAGATGTAGAGATAGACGAAGAGTCAGAAGAGCTCAGAGAAGGTGATGATAGTGTAGCCCATGGTGAGGAAGAAGCCGATGAGATCTGTGGTGACTGAAATGGAACAACCGGAATTGCAGCCAGAGGAGCAGATGAGACTTGTGGCGGTGAGTCAAGCAGAGAAGCACAACATGGAGGTGAGCTAGAACCCGTAGACTCATGTGAGCTAGGAGACTCATGTGGCTTAGGCAAGAGAGCATCAGCAGATTCGGGATCAATGAAGGCCGATACATCTAAATATGAAAAAGCTGAACGACTTTCTTCAGAAGCAAAAGGAAAAGAAGTCTCATCAAAATGAGCATGTCGAGTGATATACCCTATTTATACTCTAGTTTTTAGTGCATTTTAGACTTGTTTTGAAGATAATTTTGTAACAAAGTATAGGATTTTAGAGTGAATTATATCATTGGTTCTTTATGTTTAGAACTTGTAAAATCCTATGTTTATGTGTATTTTGGGAGCTTGTTGATTGATAGTCTTGAAGACCTTCTATGATTATGTTATAGAGTTGATGATTTGATGCTTGGAACTTGAATAATTGGTCATAGAAGTGGCGAGAAGGCCACTTTACAAAAGGTGGTAGAAGCTGCCCAGAAAAGTGTCACTTGTGCCCAGAAAAGTGTCGCTTTTGTTTGAAGGAAGTGTCACTCCAGATGAAGAAAGTGTCACTGCTGCCCAGAAGTGTCACTAGCTGCCCAGAAGTGTCACTAGCTGCCCAGAAGTGTCACTATGATGAACAGCGACCAAATAAAGCGTCGCTAAACTCTTGCCCACTTGCACTCTTGAGCTGAATTTTTGGGGCTATAAATACTCCATTTTTTCCCTCATTTTGGACGAGCTCCCCTTGAATCCAAACCCAAATTTCTCATCTTTTTCCCCTTTCTTTCCATTTTCTTCCCTTTGATTCTATGTTTATGTAATGTTGTATTAGAATGATTGTTGTAGGCTAATTAAACCTTGGGTTGCAATTGATGTAAACTTTCTATTCTTGATTTTGAGTTCTTGATGCATATTTGTTCATGGGCAATTTAATTTCCATTTGATGAATTGTGTTTGAATGTGTTGTTTGAAGCATGAATTAGCTTGGGCTATCCTTGGGTAATGAATTGCTATCAATTATATGCTAGATGCATGGGTGAAATGCTATCATTTTGCACTTGTCTCAAAGTAGTAGAATTAAGGGTTGATTTAGAATGCTATCTTTTGATTTAGCTCTTGATTGTTCTCAATGGTGTTATCTATGTATTTAATTCGCTTTCGAATTGCATGGGTAAGTTTATTGGTCTTCTAATCGTGGTGTCATTGGTGAATTGGTCTAAAACGTTATCGTTTAGGTCATTCACTAGTGAGGGTTATTTTGAATGCGATCATTCTCTATAACTACATTAGTGAGAAGATTCCTAAAGCAATGTGTTGTAGAACAATAAATCAATAGTTCAAAGTTGAAAATCAATTGTCTCCCAAGGCCTTGTATTTGTAGCATTTGCATTGTAGTGTAGTTTATCTTAGTTGCTTTCTTCCGTAGTGTAATAAACCAAATTCAAAACCCCCCCTTGTTTACCTTGCTTTCTATATAATATATATGTATGTGTTAATAATCTTTGCTAAAACACTAAACAAACCCCTTCTCCTTGTGGTTCGATCCCTACTTCCCACTATCTACTCTATAGTAGTTAGAAGTTGTAGGTGAAATATAAATGTGTTTTGATTGAGTGGGATTCCCATTTACGACGTGGGGAAATCGCTTGTCAAAAAATGGCGCCGCTGCCGGGGAGAAGGCATATCTTGTTTCGTGTTTTATCTTAGATTTTATGTTTATCTCCTTTGTTTTCTTTCTTTTCTTTGAAAGTGTATTGCTCGAGTTCTTTGTGTAAATGGCACCTTGTAGTGTGTTTTGCCTTAGAATGCTTGCACTATAATTTCAATCTTTTGTTTACTTTGTTTTCTTTGAAGTGTGTATTGCTTGGTTTCTTGGAATAAACGACACCTTGTAGTGTGTATTACTCTAGAACCCTTGCACTACCATTTCAAACTTTTTAGTTATGTTTAGTTTAAAAAAGAAAGATTTTATTGACTTCCTCACCTTTAACCATGAAAGGATGAGGAAGAATGTAGCAAGCTCGTGTGATTCTTATCTTTCAAATGATTTTTACGAGCCTTGTTATTTTGAGTCGAGAAGTGAGCACTATGAACTTGAAAGGCCCCTTGGTTCTTCATACCAAGGGTACTATGATGATGAGTGCTATGAGGAGGAGACAAATATTGGTTTTCAAGGTCAAAATTGTTTTAATCCATATGATGATTCTTATAATCCACAATGGAGTGGTTATTCGAATTCGAATTATGGATATCAACCGGAAAACCAATATTTTGAGCAACAAAATCTACCCCCACATCCTTGTGAATTGCCTCTAGAACAAGATTCGATGAGTTATGATGAAAATTTACGTTTAGAGAATCTTGAGAGGCAATTGAGCGAAATGTTGAATGTGGTGATGAGATTAGAA
The DNA here is from genome assembly GCA_963678965.1 of Cruciata laevipes. Taxonomy (NCBI): domain Eukaryota; kingdom Viridiplantae; phylum Streptophyta; class Magnoliopsida; order Gentianales; family Rubiaceae; genus Cruciata; species Cruciata laevipes. Next base: position 7,854,367 of record OY787637.1, read on the forward strand.
GCTCAATACTCCAAGGAAGTACCATCCGAAGTAGAACACAATCCTATTGCTATGGTGAGTGATATCACCACAATGCATGAGGAAGAGTTCGAAAGTGATGAGGAAATTTTTGTTGAGGATTATGAAGTAGAAAGGGATGTGAGTGTTTTTGAATCTTTACCATCACCATTGATATCCTCACATCCACCTATTCAACAAATTCCACCACTTCCGGAAATCTTGGAGGAGACTACGAAGCCATATTGTTTATTTTGGCTACCAATCATTCCATCTCCTTTGAGACTACTACCATTCATCCCTCCTCCAACACCTTCTCTACTACCCTTCATTTTTCTTTCAAAAGTGAAGGATTTCAAGCTTTTGTTCTATGAATAACATTTGGGTCGTGTCGACGACGTTAAATAAATCGATTTTGATCGTTTTATTTTTACTTAGCTTTAATTGTGTTTATAAATTAAAAAAAAATAAAATAGTTATTTGTATCTTTCATTGTTTTAATTAGTAGATTACGTTTTCACTCTTGTTTTTGTTTCGTTTTAATTCTTGTTTTTCTTTGGTTGTGTTATTTGAATTTAAAAAAAAAAAAAAAAAAAAAAAATTTCGCGGCCCGCGAACTGGGCCTCGCGGCCCGCGAAAAATTGCCCATTTTCGGGCAAAAATCGCTGCCACAAAATGACCCTTTTTCGCGGTCCGCGAATTAATCCCGCGGGCCGCGAATCGGGCTCGCTGGCCGCGAATCGGGCCTTGCGGCCCGCGAAAAAAAAAAAGAAAAAAAAAAAAACAAAAACGGATTTGGGGATTAAATCCGCCCAGCCCCCCAAATTCGCCGCCCACCAAATCTGCCGCCCCCCATCCCCCACCTTCTTCCCGATCCACCTCCCCTCACCTCCATCCCACCGCCATCCATCCCGCCGCCCTCCATCCCGCCCTCCATCCCGCCACCTCCATCCCACCTCCACCGCTGAATCTTCCCGCCCAGACCCCACCCCGACACCGCCCAGACCCCGCCCCTCACCACCCCAACCACCCAAACCCCTGCCCAGACCCCGCCCCACCTCCCCTCCATCCCCGACCGCCCAAACCCCGAACAGAATCACCGACACCACCCCGCCATCCTCCCCAGAACCACCACCCACCACCGACGCCATCTCCACCGGCGTCTACACCGACTCGCCGTCGACCTCCATCTTCATCATCTCCGACTTCGCCGGCATCATCTCCAGCCGGCTGCCACCTCACCGCTGAACACCACCGCTAGACCACCACCTCTTCTCAATCAATTTGGGCAGTCCCCAAATTCAGATTGAAGCACTACTCTTTGATTTTCACAGCAATGGGGTACTTTCGTGACAATTCTTTCATTGGTATTGTGCTTTGTTCTGTGCTTTGTTTGTGTTCTGAATTGGTATTGCCCTATCATTAGTTCTTGAATATGCTTACCATGGGCTTGCCGCCACTAGTTTATAGTCATTGTGCTTTCGTTAATCTTTTGGTGGTTGCTTGCTTAGTATTCTCTTCAATGAGAGGGTAGTTTTTATCTAGTGCATTAGTGTTGCTGAATTTTTCGCTTCTCCCGTTCTAAAGTGTTGTTATTATTCTAAAACATTGAGGACAATGTTTAGTTTAAGTGTGGGGGAATTAGGTTTAGCTTCTTATTGTAAAAAGTGCACTTCTCTTGAAGAATTTGTTGAAAGAAAAATGAGTGAAAAGCCCGGATAGGTCAAAACATTAAAAAGGCCTAGGTAAAAGTGAGAGGCTTGAAAAATAAAATAAAAAATGAGTGGCTAGGTAAAATCCTAGGCAAAAGGAGAGTGTGTGGAAAAATGAGGGGCTAGGTAAAAATCCTAGGAAAAAGGAGAGTGTGTGGAAAGAAAGAGGGGCTAGGTAAAAACCTAGGCAAAAGGAGAGAATTTTGTGATCTTTTGTTGGTTGTGTGTGCCATGGAAATTGCTTTGATGAAACTTATGTTTGGCATACTTTGCTTTTGATGAAAGTAATAGAAAGTTCTTGTTTTGGAAGTCTTAAATGTGCATTGGATTGATTTTTAGGAGTATGAAAATTTAGACTTGTATCGTTCTTTCTCGAGGACGAGAAAGGTTTAAGTGTTGGGGAGTTTGATATACCCTATTTATACTCTAGTTTTTAGTGCATTTTAGACTTGTTTTGAAGATAATTTTGTAACAAAGTATAGGATTTTAGAGTGAATTATATCATTGGTTCTTTATGTTTAGAACTTGTAAAATCCTATGTTTATGTGTATTTTGGGAGCTTGTTGATTGATAGTCTTGAAGACCTTCTATGATTATGTTATAGAGTTGATGATTTGATGCTTGGAACTTGAATAATTGGTCATAGAAGTGGCGAGAAGGCCACTTTACAAAAGGTGGTAGAAGCTGCCCAGAAAAGTGTCACTTGTGCCCAGAAAAGTGTCGCTTTTGTTTGAAGGAAGTGTCACTCCAGATGAAGAAAGTGTCACTGCTGCCCAGAAGTGTCACTAGCTGCCCAGAAGTGTCACTAGCTGCCCAGAAGTGTCACTATGATGAACAGCGACCAAATAAAGCGTCGCTAAACTCTTGCCCACTTGCACTCTTGAGCTGAATTTTTGGGGCTATAAATACTCCATTTTTTCCCTCATTTTGGACGAGCTCCCCTTGAATCCAAACCCAAATTTCTCATCTTTTTCCCCTTTCTTTCCATTTTCTTCCCTTTGATTCTATGTTTATGTAATGTTGTATTAGAATGATTGTTGTAGGCTAATTAAACCTTGGGTTGCAATTGATGTAAACTTTCTATTCTTGATTTTGAGTTCTTGATGCATATTTGTTCATGGGCAATTTAATTTCCATTTGATGAATTGTGTTTGAATGTGTTGTTTGAAGCATGAATTAGCTTGGGCTATCCTTGGGTAATGAATTGCTATCAATTATATGCTAGATGCATGGGTGAAATGCTATCATTTTGCACTTGTCTCAAAGTAGTAGAATTAAGGGTTGATTTAGAATGCTATCTTTTGATTTAGCTCTTGATTGTTCTCAATGGTGTTATCTATGTATTTAATTCGCTTTCGAATTGCATGGGTAAGTTTATTGGTCTTCTAATCGTGGTGTCATTGGTGAATTGGTCTAAAACGTTATCGTTTAGGTCATTCACTAGTGAGGGTTATTTTGAATGCGATCATTCTCTATAACTACATTAGTGAGAAGATTCCTAAAGCAATGTGTTGTAGAACAATAAATCAATAGTTCAAAGTTGAAAATCAATTGTCTCCCAAGGCCTTGTATTTGTAGCATTTGCATTGTAGTGTAGTTTATCTTAGTTGCTTTCTTCCGTAGTGTAATAAACCAAATTCAAAACCCCCCCTTGTTTACCTTGCTTTCTATATAATATATATGTATGTGTTAATAATCTTTGCTAAAACACTAAACAAACCCCTTCTCCTTGTGGTTCGATCCCTACTTCCCACTATCTACTCTATAGTAGTTAGAAGTTGTAGGTGAAATATAAATGTGTTTTGATTGAGTGGGATTCCCATTTACGACGTGGGGAAATCGCTTGTCATCGAGATATATAAACCTTGCCAGTAGCCCGATCTAGACATCGGTAGCCTTTATACCGATGATCGTAGCTGATGAAAACACAAGGTATACTGCGTAGAGATAGCTTGTGTGGCGCATATGGTCGAATATGAGGGTATACTTGACATCTAAAGGGGTGAAAGTTAGAGTATATCGGGGAGCGCCCAAAGAGAAGACCATTAGGCGTATTACCATCAAGCACCGGTGTGGGAAGACGGTTAATAGTGTAGACCGCAACACCAAAAGCATCATCCTAATAGGTTAACGGAAGCCCCGAATGAAATAACATAGTAAGCCCCATTTCTGCAACATGTCGATATTTTCGCTCTGTACGCCCATTTTGCTCGAGTGTGTAGGGACACGAAACCTGATGATGAATGCCCTTGGAGATAAAATGAGTCCGGAGACGATTATTGAGAAACTCAGTGCCACCATCACTCTGAAACACCTTAATCCGATCAGAAAACTGATTCTCAACAAGAGCCTCAAACTGGAAGTAGACATCAATGAAGTGTGATTTACGACGTAGAGGATAGAACCAAGTGTTTCGTTAAAAATCATCAACGAAAAAAGCGTAGTAGCAAAAACCATTGCTAGATATAACCGGTGCAGGTCCCCATAAATCACAGTGGACCAAATCAAACACATGTGAAACACGTTTCAGATTCTCAGTGAAAGACTGTTTATCGCCCTTTGGCATCACACATGGACCACAGATATGGGATTCAAGAAATGAAGATGATACAGTCAAAACTCCATTCTTATTCAAGGTAGAAATAACGGCACGCGATGTATGACCAAGACGAGCATGACACAAATCGAAAGAGGCTTTGGAACTACCAGATTCAACAAACGCAGTTAAGGCAACATCACCAGAATCCAACACATACAGACCTTCATCACAATGACCACATCTAAGAATAGTCCCACTAAACTTATTCTTAATAACGAAGGAATGATCATCAAAACAAATAACAACACCCTAAACCCTAGTTAATTTGCTAATAGAGAGCAAATTCTTAGTCAACTGAGGAACAACCAAAACGTGACATAAAGATAAAGAGGGAGTCACTCGAGAATTACCAACATAGGTTATTGGAAGGCCAGTTCCATTACCAACAAGAATGCGTCTAGGACCGGAGTAAGGTGATCCAACGGTAAGAGCAGACGCATCAGAAGTCATATGACTTGTTGCACCAGAATCAGCTATCCAGCTATGACGTTGAGCAACCTTATCCTGAACCCTGTTGGTGGAGAGAAATCTGGCAAAAACCAGAACACCAAACTGGCGCGCGAAGCGCGGAGAGAGGAAATCGGGCGCGTGCACACACGCACCAGAAAGGGTCGTCGAGTGCTAGACTAGCGCTTGTAGTCACACGTCTGCTGAACTACTTGGCACGTGTAGTCACACGCGTCTGCTGGACTTCTTGGCGCGCGTAGTCACTCGCGTCTGCTGGACTACTTGGGCTTGTAGGTACGCGCGTCTGCTGGGCTCCTTGTAATCACGCGTACGGCGGCTTGGCTTCTTGAACCAGCGGTTGGTGAGCTTCAAAAACTGAACGAAGTCGAACGAATAGAGCAAGATAAACGAACAGAGAAGAACCAGTTGGTGACCTTTGAAAATGGAAAGAGTCGACGTTGATCAATGGCCGATTGGATTTGGTCGGCGGTGTCACGGAGACAGATGCGGCCAAGAAACAGTAGCAGCAAGCAAGCAAGAATCCGACACGATGGCGGAGATGAGCGGTTTTATAATGATTTGGACGCAAAAAAAAAAAGACCAGATTAGGACTTGTTTAAAGCGGTGGCACTGCGACGGTAAAAAGTGGCTCGTCGGTGGTGAAGAGGCGGCTATCTAAACGTGGAAAAAGAAAAGACAGGTTCAAGAACACAGCTTTGATACCATGAAAGCGGGAAAACTCAATACTCTATTAGAATACAATAAGAAGTATTTATAGTTTCAATATAGGAATATGTAAAGACTATTCTAGATAATTCTATATGGGCCAAACCCATTACTCATCTCTAACAATTCCTTTGAATGAATACATTTGATATCAATCGTGAATATGCTACTATTCGGGTTGCATCTCTTACACGAATCCAACATATTCACGATATTTTGTTGTTTTTATCGTGTTCGGGTCAGATAAGTTCTGATTGATATGTATCAGATTGTTTTGGGTCATATATTTTTATCGGGTTTCAAAAAAAAAGTGTAGGTCTTTAGTGTTTGGCCTTATTATACTCATGAATTATCACCTTCTGGGTCTGATTTTTTTTTTCCTTGGCACTTTCCACGCCGAGAGTTAGATTTGGTGCTCGGGTCCGATATTTTTTTTTTCCTTGGCGCTTTCCAAGCCGAGAGTTAGATTTGGTGCTCGGGTCCGATATATAATATGCATGACGTGAACAACATTTCACGTCATTTTCACAGTTTCAGACTAGGCTTTGGTGTTCACAAACATCATTTACAAACTAATTGATTTAGCAATACAAATAAAATTAAAACATACAAACTATTTATTAATAATAATAGTTATATGCGAAATTATTTGTAGTACCGTAATTTTATATAGTTGAACTGTCCCGACAATGCATATAAGTACTGAATATCAAAAACAAATTACTTGAAAAGAAATAATAAAATATAAGACCTTCTCATTTATTATTATCCTTAATATATTTTCTTCTTTTATAATCAATTATATAAGACCATTTGTTTCTAGCCATGGACTTAGTGTACAGTTTTTGTTTTTTAAAGAAGAAGACGACGACTAGTATAACTGTACAGTTCCCTGTTAAAAGAAGTTGACCGTCATCATCCTAGTCAATTTCTCCAGACCAATCATGCATGCATGGCTCCGGTTCTCCGATGCAACTCTTCCTCTCACTCTGCTTTCCATGCATCTTCCATTCTCATCAAAACAAAACAGTGAAAATGATGTATGTGAACACCAAAGCTTTTCCACCATTAATCAAGCAACAAATTATTACATTTGCCCCATTCATCACGCTAAACTAAAACACTATAAATATACATGAGTTTTCCTACGTTCTCAACCAATTCTACTTTTGGGTAAAGAAAACCTGAAAACCCATCCAAAGTGAGTAGAGTTGAGCAGATGCGGTTTATGTTCTTCTCAGCTCTTTTGATCATCACCCGAACTCTACCGGTTCACGCTATTCGCAACCAAAAACAAAAACATGACAACAATCCCATTCTTTCCCTTCCCTTGCACCCTCGTGTTTCATTTAGTTATAACCCGAGTACCAGTAACCACACAGCCCGAACCATGTCGATGATGGAAGCCGACGCGGCTAGAGTCAACTACCTCAACTCTAGGCTCAACAACGCGCTTTCTAAATCCAATTCCGGCTTTGAAGCGGAGAACATAGTCTCCGATCACCGCCGTAGGAGGCGGCGCCGGCTATGTGGCTCGAATCGGAGTGGGTCAACCCGCTACCGAAACTACCCTGTTAGCGGATACGGGCAGTGAGATAGTATGGGTCAAGTGCTCCGACTCGGTTTATGACCCGTCCAAATCCTCCTCCTATCAAGCCCTACCTTGTACCGCACCACAGTGCAATGCAGACACTCTGGAGACAAGATGCGCCGATGACAGTTCCGGTACTTGTGTCTTCAGAGCGAAATATGGAGACCAGTCGGTCACCACAGGTGTCATTCGGAAGCTCCGGATCCGTTCCGAACGTGGCGATAGGGTGCGGGAATGATGTTACTGGCGCGAACCAACAGCTTTTCCATGGAATTCTCGGACTGGGACCAAACTCGGTCTCACTCCCGAACCAGCTGAAAGCAACGTCGTTCTCGTATTGCCTGGCTGAGTCGGATTCGGCTACTCTGGACTTCAACTCAGTCGCACCTAGCGATTCCATCACAGTTGGCATGGTTAGAAACCCGAACGCAGACCTTTACTACTACGTTGAACTTGCCGGAATCACTGTTGGACAAGATCATGTTCCAGTCCCGCCGGAGGTTTATAAAATCGGCAGCGATGGTCACAGAGGAGTAATCATTGACTCAGGGACCACGATTACTGTGTTGGACTCCCAAGTCTACAACTCATTATTAGAGGCTTTCCAAAACAACGCACAGAACTTGAAGCCTGTGAACCAGGCGTGCTACTCTTTTTCTTCCGGTGTGAGCTTACCGACGATGTCGTTTCAGTTCTCCGTGTAGGGAATTGATTAAGTCTAACTTAGCGGAACATCAATTATCTAATCCCGGATCTCATGCATGTACTTAGTATGAATCTAAATTAGGGTTTAGGCTTACCTCTTGAAGTGTGCTTTACCATCGGATTTAGTTAGATGATCCAATCAACTACGGAGACGAGAATCCCAAGCGTGATCCCTCTATACGTATCCACACAGCACGATCAAACCGCCTCACCGCTGTTAGCTTAGAACATCGATCAGCAACCAAAGACCTAGTCTTTGTTCTTCTCTTGACGATGAGGTTTGTATATGAGAATGGTAGGTTTATTTGTTCTGAGGCGCTCAACACATGAGCTATATGTATGATTGTGTGTATCTGTTTATTCATGTAGAAGTCTATATATACAGAATAAACAGAATCCTCATAAACCTAATCCTAGTCTTATTCAATATGGGCCTAGCCCAATAAGACTTAATTCTCATATAATTACTATTAGACTCCAAGTCTAATTAGATAATTACTTTGTCCAATTTCATGCTTAATGTGTGACCCTATAGGTTCAGTTATAATAAGCTGCGAGCTCAATACCATTGATGCTAGCCGATCGGAAGCGGTTTCCAGCTAAACATTTCGATCACTTAAATAACTGAATTAATTATCTCCGTAATTAATCCTCCAACTATTCAGGACAATGCACATTGATCGAAGGACACTATTCCAACAATCTCCCACTTGTCCTTTGGAACAAGTGTGCATTCATATTCCTTTGCCGCTTAATGTCTTCATTCGAACATAAGGTAAGATCTCATGTTATCCTTATCAAGTTCAAATGTGTTTCTCGAATTCCCGAGTAAAACTATTAAGACAGATGATTAATCCATAATCCATCTGAGCACGGCCATGCATTTTACAGTCTCAACTCTCCGAGAGGCCCATAAGACAACAATCTCATAAAATGAGAGGACAATCCCACTCTTGTACATCCAAGTTTTCACTACTCGATTCATGTCACCCAAGAGTTGTCTTTATAGCCTCCTTTCACGGCACGGCGTTTGACAACGCTCAAAGCAATCAATCCACAAGCAAGCAAACACTGAATTACTCAGGTATGAGGAATATGCTCCAACAGTCAATGAGAAATACTTATAACTTTCAAAATATCTTAAAGTATTCTCATAGCGGGTCAATCCAATACAAGTTCCCAACTTGCATCCATGCAATCGGTTCATGACATCCCATGTCCTTCAGCCCATGAAACAGCACTGTGAATCAACTTGCAAACTAGTCTTCTTTAGTCATTAGTGTCCATTCTCAATGACCTGGACTAGGGACATAATCAATCATACACTCCAGTTCACTAAATAGGGTTTCATTATCCAAGACATATTCTTGATAACCTATTTGGAGATGTAAATTGATTTTGGACTTTCATTTAACACTAAACCAAGTTAAATGAATATGAAATAATAATTTCATAATATTATAAACGGTTCAATCTTCAATGTCTAAAATCACCATACTGTGATAACTAGAACATCACAGAAATCACAGCCACTATCCAAAGTTCTTGATTCCTATCACAAATGTATGAGCCCTAGGCAACATGCAACATTTGTGGAAGAGGTTTAGATTATGGATCGAATCCATTATTTCCATTGCATATGATAACTTCACCATTCTCTCAACGAATGTGAAATATCCTGAGTATGAATTTCGACTTATGGTATTCCATTGCTTATATTTGCTTAAGTAATGACTCTACGATTCTCAATCGAGTGCCATTAAATCAGCTAAGACGGGACAGTACCAAGCCTAGTGATGAATATCAATTTCCATCACATTCCCTTTGCAACTTCCAAAGCAGCAATTCACTCAGTTTTTATTGTAAAATCAACAACATTGCTCAGTAAGTTGCACTCTACATTTCCAAAGTCGTTTATTGCAAAATACTTTCCAAACTAAGTCTCCATAGATTACAGTTTTGGATTGTCATTTTCAATAAATGTCATCGACATAAAAGACTAGAAATTCAATCTTGCTCCCACTGACCTTCTTGTATATACAAGATTCCATAACATTTCTTTGAACGCCAATCTCTAAATTGCTTCATCAAAATGTATTTTCCAACTCCATGATACTCGCTTCAATCCATAAATGAACATCTGAAAGTCGCATACTTTCCTAGCATTATAAAAGCTCCGAGATTGTATAAAATACACATCTCCTTCCAAAATCCAATCAAGGAAGCCAATTTTGATCTCTACCTAGTAGAACTCAAAATCGCACTGAGCTAATTTTTCTAGTATATCCGGATAGAGTTAAGTATTCCAACTGGAGAAAGGTCACATCACAATCTACATTGTAGACTTGTTTATACCCTTTCAATCAAATTCCAAACTTGATATAATACAAAATATCTATTCCAAATTTCATGGTCTTCAACCACTTTGTGGAGTTAGCGCTTGTCAAAGTTTTAATGTAAGTCACATAGGTTCACCATTTTCTAAAAATGTGATTTCATAGTTTCAGTCGTAGGGACATAAATGTACTTTTTGTCTGAACACTACATCTCATTGACTTACATGGGGCATGAGTAACTTCAGCAGTCTCTAAGACTTTACCGCATTCATCTTCACCACGTCTAAAGAAGGGATCGATGTTTCTCGGTTCTGATTGTTGCTCACCTCGAATGCTATCGAGGTCTAAATTTCTCCCACTTGTCATTTTGGAAAGATGATACTTCTCTAAAAGGACACATTCTTGAGAAACATCTCATAGTTCTCAAAATGTTTGTAGAAGTACCCCCATTGTCACATTTCCATAAAGAGACAATTATTAGACTTGGTGCAAGTTTAATGCAAACAATGTTTCACATGTACTTCGCAACCCCAAATCTAATGAGAAAAGACATTTAAGGAACCATTCCTACTCATATCCCATATGATGTCTTTCCTTCAGCTTTTGACAATGCATTGTTCAGTGTGAACACTGCCTTGTAGAAGTATTTTCCTGGAAGATTGGCTTGACCCATCATGAAAAATCATATCCAACATGATTATTTCTTTCTTGTCAGATGGTCAACAAACTCTTGACTCAAATATCCAACGCCTCAATCCAATCGAAGGATTTCAATTATCTTGTCAAGTTGATTCTAAACTTCATTTCTGAACTCCTTAAATTTCTTAAAGGATTCAAACTTGTCTTTCTCGAGTAGACAACCATATCTACTTAAGTCACCGGCAAAGTTAATGAAGTTATTCACCTCATGGAATTAAACTCATTTGTCTACATAACCATTTGTTAATAAAACCAATAAATTTCATGTTCCATCACCCGACACTATGAAGGGTAATTTTGTCATTTTACCATCACAATATATACACATATCAAATGACTCCAAGTCAAACGATTTCACAGAACCCTCCCACTCGAGTTACTATGAGTGCTCAATATTAGTGGCATAATCGACAATTTATGAGGTCGAATTCGAATCATTCGTTTTAAGCCATTTTGATATTTACGTTACAAACTTGTTTATCTATATCTAGCAAATAAAGACTCGTGTCTAATTTGCAAAACTCCAACACAATGCATAAAACTGAACAACCATTGTCCTTTAATTTTTATGATAATACATTTCCATGTCCAACATAGGAGGTGTAGAAATTGATTGTGTTGTTGTAACACTTGGATCCAAATAACCTTTATATGATCCAGTGAAAACCCTAAAGGCATAGATAAACCATAAACTCTTATGGTCAATGCAGCAACTCTTGCTTCATTACTTTTGAGTAGGTTGACATCTCATTAACTAAACTCCTACTTTGGTTTCTCCACATTTTCTAAAATTGTGAGAACCATATGGTATCTAATACCAATTAGTAGAGTTATCGTAGAGATTGTCTATAACGTAAATAAATGCAATTGTAAATTACTCGCCAATCTCTTTGTCCTCTAAGAACTAAAAGCAATACATTTCCCATTGCAATAGAAGCGTTAGGAACTTAGGCACATCAGCACTATGCTTGCCCTTGTCCTATCCCACTTCTTCATTCTTCCATGTTATATTCAAACCATTTCCCTTATTGAACCAATAGAACCTCGTTCTTGTATCAATTTAGACACTTTACTTAGCATTTTAAGCATCCCATGCAACTTAGTCAAAGTCTTCTTATTTCAATTAAAATGGTTCTAAACCATCAATGAAATGAATGATGTCACTGGCTAACTATCAGCCATAGGAAAACCGAGTATCTCCATATTATTAAATAATCCAATCATTTTTCAAAACATGAGATTTAACTTGTTTCCTTTCTTAACTTTACAATTAAGAATAATCTTAAGGCCTCAAACCTCTCAACCATGGACTGCTCCTGAGCTCCATGTTGATGTTGTAAGTATCTATGATCAAAACTTGCTTAGCAATTTTGGACACATACTATACAACACAAGACATTTGACATCAATGATTTGAATATCAACGAATACCTCTTTCTTTTCTTGCAATAGAACTAATCCCGAAGTTCATTTGCCAAGAATCTGCCGTTCAATTCAACCTTCCAAAGGTTTGAACACAGATAAGAAGAGTTGTTGTTTGTTGTCATACATGATTACTACAATATAAATAAAATGCAATAAAAAACCATTTAAATAAGTAAATAACAAGCAAGAAAAATACATGCAATCAAACAAGTTATCTACACATTTTATTCAAATCCAATTGTCCCGTGAATAAAATGATTCCAAGACCCTCAAAATCACAAGGAATTAAGCATGCTTTAGCTTGTCTTAAATCCTTTGATTTTAGGTAAGCAATCCCATTGCTAATAGTATCCAATACTACTCTTGGTTGATGGGATACATCCAATGTAATATCCATCTGATTTTGTCTCAACATCTGAGTACCCCTCACTGATATTGATGAGAAAACCAAAACTAACATGTAAACCCCTTTCACTAGGTCTACCCGCATTTTACTCCCAAGATTATAGACGATACTATCGCTTTAGCGAAACCTATCATCAGTGATCAAAGGCTAAATGGGTGTTATCTGTTTGGAAAGACAAATTTTAGCTCATTATTACTTTGGGACTTAGGTTCATTATGTGGTTTGATTATAAGTGAACTATTCCATAATCATTCCACACACATAAACCATTCATATGCATTTATTATATAAAACAATAATTAAAGGCATAAATAAATGCACATAAAATGATACAACACTGAATCCAATTCATATATTCTGACTATTCTCTTCTAAAGTGAATGATCTAACATGCATAATAACTGAAACAAACAATTTATCATGCAAAAAGATTAATTATTTCCCAAATTATTAACCTCATTATTACCTTAATAATTCTAAATTATTAGAGTAATTTATTATCACATAATAACCTATGTAATTCTCCATACCAAATAATTAATCCAAATAATTTCTAGAATTATTAACATCAATTATTATTTCAGCCATACTTTAATAATTCTAAATTAATAAAGTACTAAATGTACCAAGATAATTAAATTAAACAATTTCTAAAATTATTAAATTTAATTATTTACTACTAATCTTAATTAAATTTCAAAAATTAAGCGCATCCAATGCCTTAATTAAAGAAATGTACATGTTCATAAAATAATTTTGCACTTCCAAAGTCAAAATTACTTCCACTCAAATTCAGAATTTAATTATTTCAAAAATAAAATAAATTCACTATTTAACCATCTGATCCGGTTCATATTAGAATCAAGCCAAATCAGACCCGGTCTGATCAGCTCCGGTCTAACCAGAGCAAGCCGGTCCAACCAGAAAAGGCTTGATGGCTTCAGCTGGGCCGAAAAAGCAAACCAGCCCATAAGCCATTTGGGTCTAATTAAGAAGTCTAGTGGCCCAGCCACCATCTTGCAAAATAAACCCTCTTGTCCGTCACTATTCACGGGCGGAACCCTAAACGCCGCCGCCGCGAATCAGCTACAGTAACGTCGATGAACAGTAACTTCGACATGAATAGTGACACGATGAACAGTACTTTCAGGATGAACAGTACTTTCGAAAATTAATTTGAGTGGTTAAACCAAATAAAATCATCCAATGATTTATTTTAATAAAATATGAACAATTAACCTAAACATCAATTTATGCAAATCCTATCTACATAAATTCTAGATCAAACTAAAACATACAAGAGGCTACTGATACCACTGTAGGGAATTGATTAAGTCTAACTTAGCGGAACATCAATTATCTAATCCCGGATCTCATGCATGTACTTAGTATGAATCTAAATTAGGGTTTAGGCTTACCTCTTGAAGCGTGCTTTACCATCGGATTTAGTTAGATGATCCAATCAACTACGGAGACGAGAATCCCAAGCGTGATCCCTCTATACGTATCCACACAGCACGATCAAACCGCCTCACCGCTGTTAACTTAGAACATCGATCAACAACCAAAGACCTAGTCTTTGTTCTTCTCTTGACGATGAGGTTTGTATATGAGAATGGTAGGTTTATTTGTGCTGAGGCGCTCAACACATGAGCTATACGTATGATTGTGTGTATCTGTTTATTCATGTAGAAGTCTATATATACAGAATAAACAGAATCCTCATAAACCTAATCCTAGTCTTATTCAATATGGGCCTAGCCCAATAAGACTTAATTCTCATATAATTACTATTAGACTCCAAGTCTAATTAGATAATTACTTTGTCCAATTTCATGCTTAATGTGTGACCCTATAGGTTCAGTTATAATAAGCTGCGAGCTCAATACCATTGATGCTAGCCGATCGGAAGCGGTTTCCAGCTAAACATTTCGATCACTTAAATAACTGAATTAATTATCTCCGTAATTAATCCTCCAACTATTCAGGACAATGCACATTGATCGAAGGACACTATTCCAACACTCCGATGATCAGAGTTTGGCGTTGGGGCCGGAGAATTACTTCGTACGGGTGGATGAGTCCACTTACTGCTTGGCTTTCCAACCCACGAATAAGTTATCAGTCATTGGGAATGTAGCGCAAAGGGGGATGCGTATCACCTATGACCTTGGAAATAACCAGATTGGTTTCAGCCCTAACAAATGCTGAAACCGATGAATTTGTGTCACTTACAATAATAATATTGCTTCTGAAAAGGATGTGTGATTTTGAGGTTTACTTATGTCCAGTTCTTGTCTTTTCTGGCTATAATCTTAGCGGGAAGCTTTTTTAGTTGGAGAAAATGACCGTTGAAAGAAAAGAAAAGCTTATCAAATTAATAAGCATGTTTCAGTTTTGTGTAATTTCTTGTCCAATCAATAAACATACTTCAGTTTTCCTTTCTTATAATTTCTATCAGGACAAACTTTGTTCTTTGGATCGGCCAACTTCCCGTCACTTTTTTTCCAGCCAACTTTCTAGCTAGCAACTTGAGCCCGCCTTTAAAATTTTGAGAAAATATGCAATTATACAATTTAATGATTTATAAAATGACTTGATTATACAATTATAGCAATGAATTTAAGCTTTGATTTATAAATAATTCAAGAGTGCATCTCTACTTTTATTTTTTTGATTTGTAAATGCGAAAACATTTGAAATGGATGGAAACTTTAGTGCTATAGTATACCTAATGCTCATTAAATAGCATCCCGAAGGGGTGTTGATTTGTATCTCAAGATTTTTGCTCTTGTAATCCAAAATATTATTAAAAAGACATAAATGTCCCCAAATTTTAGTTCATGAAAAACTACTTAGGCTACTTTAAATGGGCATTATTGTCATTTAACAACATTTTTGGCCTGAAGTGGCCCATTTCTCGTTGCTGCAGTTGCCGCGTGTGAAAATGATTGATCAAACTCATCAAGAGTTCATTTAAATTGAATTTAGACCGTATACTACTAGGAAAAAACCGTATAGCAACGGTTTCTGGGGGGTCGTTTCAGCGGTTTGTGCCTTTTCCCATACCGGTGTAAAAGGGTACCGGTGTAACATAAAGTAGGCGTTTCAGCGGTTTATTTTTTGTAGGGCCCCGACGACCAGTCCACAGGATGACTGGACAATCCACTCGCGTCTTTTTTTTTACCTGACCAAAATTACGTTTCAGCGGTTCCGAAATTTAACATAACCAGTGGAATAGAAATTCGACGGGCTTAAGACTGTTAGTGTGGAAACTGAAGCCCAAAACAAAGCCAACTAAATTACTGGACCGGTCGCACCGCTGAAACAAGATTTGGAGGGAATTTGAAATATTTGATTTTTGACTGAAATTTTAGTTCCCGCTTTGATTTTGATTCGAAATTTCAGTTCCCGCTAAATTTTTGAACCGGTGGAAATAAAATTTTTGAACCGCTGAAACATTTGATTATGGAATAATGAATTTGAAGCGCTGAAACATTTTTAAAAACAAAAACCACTGAAATGATTATATCCCGGGCAAAAAAATAGCCCTGAATTTGCTGCTGCCACCGCAATACATACGGTTTACTGTTCACAGCCACCACAATTTGCACACGAAATTGCTACCAAATTCAAGCTACCAATATTACCACCATTTCAAGCTCCATCATTCGCATTACGCAAAAGTACACAATTCAAGCTAGAAGGAAGGTTTACAATACATTTTACAAGCTAGGCAAGTGTCGGTATTGCCACAAAAAATGACCAGCTATACCCAAAACAGGTTCCAAAGTAAAAAATATAAGGGGCGATATGAGCCAGTTGTCAAAAATATTAGCCAGTTACCTAGTGTTGCTCATATCTCATGTATTACTGCCCCTGGTGGTGGAGGAAATAAAGTTCTCTTCCTTGTTTGTAGGAGTTGAGCTCTACAAACTGGGGCGATTGCATCCAGGAGGAAAAGGCAGAAGGTGTCGATCATTCCTTTGATTAATGGCATCTTGTAGGCAGACGAATCCTCCGGGAAAACCTTGAGCTGGAGAAATAGACGATTTTGCAATCTTAATGAATCTTTGTCCTGCAACAGACAACAGAACCACACAAAAATGTGTTCATCAGAAGAAAAATTAAACCTTCTGACAACTTAGATATCATAAATTTATTTATAACACACAGCCTTATACTCCTAATTTTCCATAATATCAACAGTAAGAGTGTAGGCTCAATCAGCTATTTTTTATCTACCACTGAAATTTCATTATATACAGAACAAAACCTGATCTTGTTTCAAGCACAAGGCGATTCTGTTGCACCCTATTGTCATTCACTTTTTAGCCATTCCGTTCCGTTCTCATTTAAGGAGTATGGTTTAAGTTTCTGGATTAAATTATAAAAGATCAAAGATCAGTCAAAAAGGTCTCATGGTTATTAAGGAATAGATGTTTGAGATTATGCACATAAGAGTTATATGTAAAGTTTAGATGTTAGTATCCTACACTCACACAACTTTGCTGTTGGTTTAGTGGTTGACTTCCCACCGAAATATAATAGATTTTAATTCTGAAATATTCTTCCAAATTTTCACAATCACGAACACGTAAAATATGGATTGAGGGTTGTTTACATCATTCATTAAAACCTTTAATTTCAGTACCTAAAATGCTAACAAGGCAGTAACGTTCAACAAATCTCAAGCCAGAAACATTTAACAAAACAACAACATTCCCTAAAACATTCCATTTTTGTTTTTGGCGTAGATTGAAGGTATGAAGATTAAAGAGGGTTGTAAAGACACGACAATCATTAAAATCAAAGTTATGGTTAAAGATTTACGATCACTTTAAATGAGTTTTCTGAACAAAACTGCAGACAATTTACAGTCCATTTTGCTACTCATCCCTCAACCAAATAAAACTCTTTTTGAGTTGAAAATGTAGATTAAAGTTTTAAGATTGCAACTGAACAAGAATCAACTGAATTGGAGTCATTTTTAGTAAGATATATATGATGGTTTAAAGTTCAGACTGCTAACAATCTTCAAAAGTGCAGCAGACCTTAAAGTTGATTATCTCACTCGTTACCTATTCGGTTTCAAAAATTCCAAGTCCTATACTGAAGGTTATCCTACAAGTATTACACGGGTATAAAACTCAACAAAATCCGAGTTATAGTTTGTAAAATATGATTATTTCAAGTTCAGATTAGACCTAATCCTCATCTGCAGTGGACCAAAATTGCAGCAGACTTCAGATGTGATTATCTCACATGTTACTTGGTCTATTTTGAAAATTCTAGTTCCTATGTTACATTTTATATTACCAGGGTCACAGGGGTTTAAGTATCAGAAAATTCAGATTTATGGTTGATTAAATATAGATTTTTTAAAGTTTGAGATTTCTGCTGCCAAGATGAATTGTGGGCAGAACTTCAAAGTGCATTATCTCATTCTTTAATTGTTCGATTTCAAAGTTTCCAAGTTCTATACTGTAACCAATATTATGAAGATTACAGAGGTATAAAATTCAGTAAAATTGGAGTCCCAGTTAACAAGGTACGGTGATTTTAAGGGTGTTTATTCTGTGCTGCAGAATTTCTGTCACAGCAGACTTCGACATCGATTATCTAATTCATTCCCTATTCTTTTTCAATGATTTCAAGTTCCAAACTGAAGTTTATTCTACAAATATTATACAGGTTCATCAATCGACAAAATTGGAGCTATGGTTAATTAATTATGGATTTACAAAGTTTATGTTGTTGCTGCAAATATTGATGAAAGAGGGCAAATTAACGATTATTCTTCAAAATACATGAACACCAAACCCTTTTTAAAACCCATTAAAGAAAACCACCAAAAAACCAATATCTAACCCAATACTGTGCTTCATTGTCATGAAAACACATAAACAAACAACAAGGAAGTTGAAAGATGTTACCTTTAGGCGCGAGGGTGTGAGCTGGAAGATCACTGAAGCCGCGAGAGTTACCCATGTTTCCGAAACCTCGCGGATGTTGGGATGTTTTTTTGAACCTCGGATATTGTTGTTGTTAGCTTCGGGTGCGATGTGGCTAGGGTTTTTGGCGCTTTCTAGAGAGAGAGAGGAGTGAGAACCCTCTGTCTTAGAGAGAGAGACCCAGAGAATGAGTTTTATTTATTTTCCGACCAAGTCTTCTTATTTATAGTAGTAGCTGTTTCAGCGGTCAAAAATTAATATAGTAACTTCAGATGTTGCGTTCAAGCAATGTGGAATCTGGAAAGTTTTTTTAAATTTTTGTTTTTTAACGAAAGTTTCAAACGTCGTCGTTCGGTATTGTGTAAACAAAACTCCGCAATCATATTTTGTTGCATTGATGCCAAAACCGCTGAAACTAGAAAATTTCGACAATGAACAGTCAGCCGCAGAAAATAGAAGGAGTTCCCGCTAATAATTTTGGAGGCTGATTTGCAATAATTTTATTGCAAGTCCCTTAATTTGTTTGTAATCCTTCTAAAGGACCAAATGTAAAAAAATTATGTTCAATTTCATGTTAGAATATGTAATTACAACTTTTTTAAAGGACGTTTGCATCATAATGACACTTTATTTTCAATTTACAATCAAAATCATTCATACAAAATGGGAAAAACCATATTTTCTAAAAATTCTACTAATGCCCAAAAGAACTGACCTCGCTAAGTATTCATGATAATTACTAATAAAATGATTATAGATTAGTAGCATTTATACTTCAGTTAACAACTCATTGCATGTGGACATAGATTAGGCAAAGAGTTTTCATGTAAATATTAAAATTGACAAGTTAGAGACTACTTAGGGTATGATCAATCGATTTTGTACCGATTATTCATAGATGTATTGTTATTCATAGATATAGGATGGATGTATAGCTCAAAATAAAGTTGTATTGGTGAATACTTTGCAAATTATACAAAAGTTACAACTAACAATGTTCAAATTCATAACATACTAGTCAAGGTAGTAAGAGTTATAGTTTTTGAATCCATTCACGTTTATACCACAAGTATCCAAATTATGATTATTATAGTTTATATAAATCATTCACAATATTTAATATAGTTATAAATGATTAATATAAAAAGCATAAAGGAAAAACAACAAACAATTTGTAGTTTAATTCCATTTTTTATGGAATTTACATGTTTCAGCGGTTTCTCAAACTACCGCTGAAACAAAACACGCGTCCTTCTTAGCTGCAGACAAGTGGAGGACTGGGAATTAACGTCGCACAAATTCGGACACGTTTATCCCTCAGGGTAGTGCCACGTGTTAACGGTACCGTTGAAACGTATTAACCGCTGAAACAAAAATTGCTTCGCTATACAGGCCTACAGAGTCAACAAATAAAAGTCAACATAACCCAGCGGTATACATCTATGCAACCAGATATGGTTGCTCTTACGCCAAAGATTTTCATACCACTGAAAAGGATTAATGGGCCACGGTATTGGGTTGTACAGTATCGTGCATGATTTCGGCCTGCACGTAAAACCCGATTTCCAAGTTCGGCCCAGTCAACATCTTGAACGCCCTTGGTGGACTAAGTGCCATGTCAGGAGGTCTTTCAGCGGTTTATGATTAACCGCTGATACAAAAAGTTGAATATGTGTTATTTTAATTGTTTTCGTTGAATTTTCTACAGAGTACGACGTGGCCGAGTTGAATGCTTTGAATATTTAAGGTTTGAACAGTACTTAACCGCTGAAAGGTATGTTTCAGCGGTTAAATATTTTGTGTATCAGCGGTCTATGGCCTTAACCGCTGAAACACAAGCGCTGAAACATTTTTTTTTCTGGTAGTGTACAATCGAAAAATTTGGACACTCAATGCTTTGCAATTTGCATGATTTTTGAAGGATGCAGCAAACTATTACTTTGCAGTGATTAATAATATGTTTTAAAATTACTTTACATGTGGTTAAACCTTGTTTGACCTGATGATACTCATGATTAACATAAGAATCCATCTTCCAAGCAGTTTCCGTGTCACGTTATCGCAGGAAAAGGAGTCGATTAATTACTACACTCGCATTGCTGGAGTACCCCGATAGTACAAAAAGGATGACGCAACATGGCGAGTCATGGCACTACACCACTTTGGCTGGATATCAACCCCTATAAATACTAAAGGAAATCAGCAATACCAGATACGCACTACTTACTCTAAACTTTTGCAATTGAGGTTTTAGCCATCTTTCAATACAAGAAATCTCATCATCACACCGGAGATGCTACCCTCGAGTAGCTCCGGGCCTTTGTCTTGTAGGCTCGGATGAACGGGTTTAAGCCTAGCATAAGCCTCGGCTGAGTCCAGACACCCTTCACATCGTCTGCAAAATTGAAGGCTGGACTACTGATCAAAATGCACAGCATCAGTTGGCACGCCCAGTGGGACCCGACACAAAAGGATCAAACGACATAATGATTGACGTCGTAAGCGGAATCACTGGAAAAATCTTTTAGTTTGCAGCCTCCACGAAGGTTTCTACGCGATACATACCGCCCGGTGAAGAGCAAACCAAGAGATTAAGCCTTGGTGTCACCGTGGGGTTCTCGGAGATGGATGAATGGCCGATGCAATCACCTCACTCAGATCCGATGGTAGTCACAACGGAGATCGAAGGTTGCACGGTAAGGAGAGTAGTTGTGGATAACGGAATTAGTGTGGAGATCATGTTTGTGGCATGTTAGGATTCGGGAGGCAAAACTTGCGACCCCCGGCATCCCTACTGACAGGCTTTTCAGGGGTACCTGAGGTGCCCCTTAGGATAGCGTCCTTGAGGGTCACGATGGTAGACGATAAGGACCGGAACCGAAGAGTGTCAGTGGTATGTGATTTTGCGGTGATATACGTGTTGTCCCGTATAACATAATCCTCGGCCGGCCATGGCTCGCGCTAGTTTGAGTGGAAAGTTGTCCTTATTTGTTGATATTAAAATTTCCAACCGAACAAGGAATCGTGGTTGTCCGAGGTACCCAAACCGAGGCTCGATGTTGTCAGCAGGTCACAATAGCAGACGCAAGGATAACTGTTGGGGCCATGTACGGAGAGACACCTAAACAAGATTTGGAAGAGATGTTTGTTGGAGATAAAGGAGTAGTAACCATCAGAAAAGATCTATCAAAGGAGGTAAAAGATAGCTTGCGCAAGCTACTAGCTCGGTACACTAGCGTCTTCTCATGGAACTCGGAAGATTTGGTGGGGATTCCTCAGAGCGAAGCAGTCCACAAGTTAAAGGTTAAATCATCGGTAAAACCTATAAGACAAAAGAAGAGGCCCATGGCGAGTGAACGAGCTTAGTTCATCAGAGCCGAGGTGGAAAAGATATGGAAGGCATGAGTGGTAGAGGAAATCATGTATCCAGAGTGGGTTGCCAACCCGGTGTTGGTGAAAAAGCATAATGGGAACTGGAGGATGTGTATTGACTTCACTGATCTAAACAAGTGTTGTCTGAAGGATAGTTACATGTTGCCTTCGCTAGACCAGCTAGCCGAGGCTATCACATGATATAGGTTGCTTGCTTTCTTCGATGCGCACAAAGGTTCCATCAGATCCAGATGGCCGAGGAGGATAAGGGAAAAAAATCTTTCATTACTAACGAATGTACTTTTTGTTATAAAAAGATGCCGTTTGGTTTTAAAAAAATGCAAGTGCGACATATCAGAGGATGTTGGATGCGGTCTTCGGAGACCAAAAGGTAAGAAACATGGAGGTGTACATGGATGATGCGGTAATCAAAAGCCGTAGCCATCACAAATTTTTAACTAACTTGCTGGAACCATTTGAGAAATTGGAGGCAACCAATCTCAAGTTAAATCTAAGCAAGAGCCATACTGGAGTCAGCGCAGTTGAATACAATTAAATTTTCCAAAGAATATTTTAGAAATTGAACAACAAAGTAATTTGGTATGATTATACAAAATATGGTATTTTAGAAATTATACATCAAACTAATTGGTAGGGTTACACAAAATATTTAAAAATATTTGATTTATGGTAATAATATTTGTAACATTACCAAAATCTGTAAAGAAACACAACTAACATTAACAAAAATGTGTAAATAATAAGGCCCTGTTTGCTAGAGCTTATTTTTTGTTGTACTAAACTGAACTAAAATAATTTTAATTAAATATACTGAACTGAATTGAAATAATTTTAAATATATTGAACTGAAGTGAACTGAACTGAAATAATTTTAAACATATTTAGCTGAACTGAACTGAATTGAAATAATTTTAAATATATTTAACTGAACTGAACTGAAATAAATATAAATACATTTTTTATAATTCAAATATAAAAACACGTTGAGGTGATGTAATCTAAACTGAATTGATTTGAATATCATCAAATTATAATGCAAATGATATGAACTTAGCTGAACTGATCTGAATTAGGGCTGTAAACTAGTCGAGTCGAACTCGAACAGACCTGTGTTCGAGTTCGAGTTCGAGTTCGTATTTCATGTTCGTGATCGAGTTCGAGCTCGTATGAGTTGAGATAATTTAGCTCGAGCTCGATTCATTTGACTTTAAAAAAGTTCGAGCTCGACTCGTGAGCTCGATAAAAAATCGAGTTCGAAAAAAATCGAGTTCGAGTTCGAACTCGAACTAGTTCGAGCTTGTTAAAGCATTAATGAATAAAATTTAATTTATTTATATAAAAATTCTTTATAAAAACTATATTCGAGCTGCTCGACGAGCCTATCGAGCTGGCTCTTATGAGCTCGAGTTCTAGCTCGTTTATAAACGAACGAGCTCGAGTTCGAGTTCGAACTGGTCAAACCGAGTTTGAAAACGAACTTTGACCGAGTTGTTCGCGAGTTGTTCACGAACGGTTCAGTTCATTTACACCCCTAATATGAATTGCTCTGAACTGAACTGAACTAAATCAAGAATAATCATATAGTGAAGACATATTATATTTTGTTGAGTCGATTTAAATGAATTACGATTCAAATATTTATATTACATATAAAGTAAAGGTTATGTTAAATTAAAGACATAAATTGAGTTGAATATCATAACTTTGTATTTTTCAGGAGATATGAGTTATTAAGTAGTATATCATAAAATTATATTTCAGAGGATATGAGTCATTAAGTTGTATATCATAAAATTATATTTCAGAGGATATGAACTGATCTGGAACTGAACTATAACTATATCTGTCATTAAGTTATATTATATTTATCTGAACTGAACTGAACTAAACTAAATTGAACTAAATTAAAAATAGTCATATAATGAAGACATATTATATTTGGTTGAGTCGATTTAAATGAATCACGATTCAAATAATTATATTATATTTAAAGTAGAGGTTATGGTAAAGTAAGAAATAAATTGAGTTGTACATCATAAAATTATATTTCAGAGGATCTGAACTGATTTGGACTGAACTGATCTGAATTGAACTAAAATAAAATAATACATTTTCATTTGTTATTAACTAAAGTAAACAAAATGTACAAGGAG
This sequence comes from Cruciata laevipes, assembly GCA_963678965.1. NCBI lineage: Eukaryota > Viridiplantae > Streptophyta > Magnoliopsida > Gentianales > Rubiaceae > Cruciata > Cruciata laevipes. Next base: position 7,878,510 of record OY787637.1, read on the forward strand.
ATAAACAAATAATAAACAAATTCAGCTGCATATCATGAACTTATATTTCATTCGAACTGAACTGAACCAAACTGAACTATTTTAATTTGAACTGAAGCAAAAATAGTGTATTGCAAAATAAAAATTGAGTCGAATAGTATAAACTTCTAGAGATGTATTATTTGAACTGAACTGAACTAAACTAAACATACCTAATAAAAGAAAATTAAGTAAAAAAAATGTTTACAAAAATTTCTAAAAAATATATATTTAGGAATATGCGGAACTGAAATAAATTTAAATTTATTTAACTGAACTGAACTGAACTGAACTGAAATGATTTAAATATATTGAACTGAACTTAACTGAAATAAAGTTAAATTTACTAAACTGAATTGAATTTTTTTTAAATATATTGAACTTAACTGAATTACAGATAAACTCTGGCAAACAGGGGTTAAGTATACCAGTGGTCCGCTTATTTTGATTTGGACATGATAAAAACTATGGTGCACTTGCTTCAATTGATCTATGATATTGGTTGATGAGGTATCATTAATTTGATGTTGTAGATCATCAACGTGACCAATCATAGTCATGCTATGCAGGGATCGTCCTATTAAAAAAACAAAACACCAAGCTACAATCTTGATCACGAGTGTTCCAATTCAGTGGTTCTCCATCAGTTGGAAGACCCGACCTCAGGTACGCAAATAATCAATTTCATCGCGTGCTACTAATTTTATGTGTTACTAATTTCGAATCAGTAATAATTATAACCTTACACTCTCTGAGCTAATAACATGTGTCTGATGAATTAACAGCTTCCCATTGAAAGTCAGTTTGTGACCAAGTTAGCAGATCAGTTGAAAGATTAGGGGCAAAAGATAAGCAGCAACTCACTTGAAGAGATGATGATCATATTGAACAGATGATTCAAGAGTTGCTTTACGACGGTTCTGTTATGCAAAAGTACTGGGCTGATGTTAATTAAGATTTTAACTCTAATGAATCCTATTATCTCTTTCCGATGCCAAACTAACTAATTATTCTTTATGATCAAATTCGTTTAGTTAGCATGTATTCTAAATATAATCTTTTTTTTATAAAGTGACGTGTAATTAAAAAATAATAGAATTTTATTTCAACCCCATCCTTAGGGAAATGAAGTTTAGTCCAGTTCAATCTACACAATAAATTTTCAATTAAATTAAGTTCAGTTCGTCCGTTAATGCATTGTATTCCATTTTATATTGATTTCAAGAATTTAGTTGCTCAACTAGACCGTGCAATAAAATTATACAAAATTTCTACCTTTCAATTGAATTATTAACCAAAAATAATGTTTACAATATTTATAATTAACCAAGTTTTTATTTATAATAGTAATATGATTATACAATACATTTTAGGGAAGGATCAATCAACACACATCTTTTTACACATCTTTTTACACGTAATCTTAACCTTTCCTTTCCATCTAATCTAACGGTTATGGTAATTGATAATCTTCTAATTTTCTTTAGACTTAGAAAATTGTAAAAGTTCCTTAGACTTTTCCGTGGTAGAGAGTTGAGCCATGATAAGCAATTTCCTTGCAAATAACATCCTAACAGTTTGCATCTCATGTTTGGTGGGATATCTCTATACACCATTAAATTTTGATAAGTACCGACAAACTTTTCGGGGTCGGTTTCTCTATTGTATGTAGGGATTCCTTCCGGTACTTAAGGCGACGATGGTCTGGCCCCATGTCGCCCTATTAACTTGTCCAACATGGCTTCTAACGAGTCTAGGTCTGAAGGCTGTGTACTTAGATATGCCGGTTCAACCCTCTGTGGATAATACTCATACTCTCGGGCGTATTGACCTCTTATGTACCCTTCATCATGAGTGTCTCCTATACTTCCCAAGCTAGGGTATTCTGTTTAATAATTCCTTCACGAGGATCCATAGAACCTCGCCGAGAGGTTTACCTCACTGAGCCCTGACGAGGGATTCACCCTCAAGGGACCCGCCGAGGAAGCCACCATATACCCGAGCTGCACAAATACTCCCACGTATGCCTGATCTGGCCGATTTATCCATCATTCTGAAGGTGTCCCTTCTAGCGTCATTCAAAGTAGGCAACTTACTCTCGACCAAGGTCTCATTCTAAAGCTTCCTACCACTTGAGATCCTACCCCAAGTCTTATTCTTGACTCAGATCCTATTCCGCCAGCATTTCCGGGCCCTACTTGGAGAGATGGTGGGACCATGCTCGAATCACCATCAGACTGCTCCCTCCTTCTCCAAGTTGCCTAGGTGTTGTTTCTAAATCGATGGTAATCCTCGCCGGTGTTATTCGAGGTATTCCTCCCTCACTGATCCCCACCAGCCTTCTCCCTCCATCGTTTATCCCGTTCTGTATTCACCACCGCTGGTATAGGTCCTTATGGGCATGAGTTCTAACACCGATAAATCTTCTTCTCTTGTTCGAGAAGACCTTCGTGTCACGCCCCTATTCTCCCGCACTTGACGTCCTTCTAGCTCGGCCAGCCTAGGCAATTCGTTACCATCTTCTTCTTCTTCCCCTCATCTTTTGAGGCATTCGCCGGGACTACTTCGGGCGTTCTTTCACGCCGATTCCTTTGTTGCAAGCTTACCGCTTGCATTTGTGTCAGAGTGGGGTCGTCCTCCAGACCCTGAGATATTGCAGCAGTCGCTTCCTCCATGTTTGTTACAGCCACAACTGGTATGGTGACAGACTTTCGTGGGCGTCCGGGTCAACGCTTCGCTGTTTCCATTTCACCGGAGTAGGAGCGAGATCCCAATGTGTCAGGTCCCACTGGGCGTGACAACTGATGCTGCGTGATTCGGTCAATAATCCAGCCTTCAATCTACGCTAAACGGTTCCTCTGGTACGTGGCTCCTGCATTTTTTAACCCAAATGGCATCATCTTGTAGCAGATAGTTCATTCGTTGGTGATAAAAGAAATCTTTTCCTTATCCTCCTCTGCCATGGGTATCTGGTGGTAGCCCTTGTATGCATCGAAGAAAGCTAATACCGGATATCTGGCAATAGCCTTGACTAGCTTGTCCAATGAAGGCAATGGATAACTATCCTTTGGGCGGCATTTGTTAAGATCTGTGAAATCTATGCACATCCGCCAACTCCCGTCATGTTTCTTTACCAATACCGGATTGGCTACCCACACTGGGTGTGTGATTCCTTCTATTACTTTGGCCTTCCGAAGTTTCTCAACCTTGACTCAAATGAACTCGGCTCTCTCCGGAGCCATTGGCCTTTTCTTTTGTCGGATAGGTTTTACCGACGGGTCAACCTTAAGCTGATGTACCGCAATATCAGGGGGAATTCCAACTACATCTTCCGAATTACAAGAAAAGACCTCGGAATACCTGGCTAGCAGCTTTCACAATTTTCCTTTGATGTCATCCGGAAGATCTTTCCCGATTTTCACCACTCCTTGATTTCCGACGGGCATATCCTCCAATTCTTGGTTGAGAGGGGTCCCTGGTACCGCTCCCATTTCCTTTCTGGCTTCTTCCACCGCTACCTGTGAGCAAACTCGGGCTTCTGGCTGGCTTCCTCGGATCGTCGCCATTCCTTGCTTGGTCGGAAATCTTAACATTAAGAGATGAGGACAACTGGCAGCTCGAACCTGGTTTAACCTAGGCCTTCTGAGGACTATGTTGTATGGAGATGATTAGTCTATCACAACGAAAGTATTGAATGTCGAAACCCTTCGAGTAGGATCGATGTCATCCCTTACTACCACTCTTAGGGACACTTCCCAGATGGATATCCCTAAATCCCCCGAGAACTCAACCAGGGACCGTTCCGGGGGGCACATGCTCTCTCTTCCAATTTTCATTTGATCAAGACATGATGTAAACATTACCTCTAGTTCACTGCCGCTGTCTATCAACACCTTCCTGACCTTAAACCCCCCAATTCAGCAGTGACTAGCAAGGGATCGGAATGTGGTACCTGCATCAGACCTTCTCCAATTGTCGAGAACTCTAGCGCGCCTCCGAGCCAGACCCTCTTAGACTGTTCCTCTCCTGGTGGCACATATCTTGTTTGCACTTCCCAAGATATGTCCATCTCAACCTCCATTTGGTCAGGTACCATCTCCACCGTCTTGAACACGAAGTTCAAAGGACGGGATCCCTTCCTAAGGTTGTCGGACTACTCTTCTTCGGAAAACGGTGGAGACCCTTGATGTCGGGTCCCACCGGGCGTGCCAACTGATGCGGGCGTTTCCGCACTAGTAATCTGGACCTCGGATAGCTGACGCATCCGAGGGCTACTAGGTGTTGATTGTTGATTAAGTATGCAGACTGCTTGCTAATGGCTCCTAACTATCCGAGCTCCTTGGCTTTGGATAACATCTGTTAGGGACATGTCCTTCGATGCCTGCAAAACAGGCCCCCCTGGCGCTACCCCCGAGGGTAGTAGCTCCGGTGTGATGATGAGATTTCGTGTATTGAAAGATAAAAACTCTGTATTCAAGAGTTAGAGAACTTACCTGGAATGGCTGATTGTGGCCTGTATTTATAGGCGCTCTAGGCCTCCCTCATTCTCATCATCATACGTCACCTTTCTGTACCTTGTGGGACCTTCCAACACGTGAATGTACCTCTTCATTCCTTATCATCGCCTTTAGTCACGTGAGCAGGCAACTTCCTGGCAGATAACTTTGAATCCTAGTCATTTCCCTATTTTCCTATCATCAATTCCTCCCTCACTGATCCCCACCAGCCTTCTCCCTCCATCGTTTATCCCTTTATGGTATTCGCCACCACTGGTATAGGTCCTTATGGGCATGAATTCTAACACAAACAAATCTTCTTCTCTTGTCCGAGAAGACCTTCATGTCGCGTCCCTATTCTCCCGCACTTGATGTCCTTCTAGCTCGGCCAGCCTAGGAAATTCGTCACCATCTTCTTCTTCTTCCCCTACATCTTCTGAGGCAGTCACCGGGACTTCCTCAGGCGCTCTTTCACGCCGATTCCTTTGTTGCAAACTTACCGCTTGCATTTGTGTCAGAGTGGGGTCATCCTCCAGACCTTGCGATACTACAACAGTTGCTTCCTCCGTGTTTGTTACTGCCACAACTGGTGTGGTGACAGACTTTCGTGGGTGTCCGGGTCAACGCTTCGCTATTTCCATTTCACCGGAGTAGGAGCGAGATCCCAATGTGTCGGGTCCCACTGGACGTGCCAACTGATGCTGCGTGATTCGATCAATAATCCAGCCTTCAATCTACGTACTAGCGATCTGAAGGGAGTCTGGACTCAGCCGAGGCTTTAGCAAGGCCTAAACCTGTTCGTCCGAGCCTGCAAGATAAAGCCTCGGATCTACCCGAGGGTATCTTCTCTGGTGTGATGATAATATTTCGTGTATTGAAAGAGGGCCAAACCCCTAATAGGAAAAGTATAAAGTGAGTAGTGTGTACCTGGTATTGTTGATTTCCTCGTGACTTTATAGTAGGTGCCTGGTTGCCGGGTTCATCCCCCCTACCTCTCTGGATGAGTCACCAATTATGTACTCTCGAATGATCTGTCTCACATGCCTGTACTTCCGAATCTCTTTTTCTTGATCTTCTTACGTTATTAAGGAAATTAATTAGAACCTGCTTATTACGATGAATCATTACTATCTAATGTGTGTGTTTATATTTAGAGCTGTATATATGAGTTCAATATAATGAAAATGAAAATGTAATTTAGTTCAATTCTGTAGATCAATTCAGTTCATTTCAGTTAAAATGTAATTTAATGAAATTTAGGTTAATTCAGCATGTTGTAAACAATTACTTAATTTTTTGTTTAGTTGAGTTCAATTCAGCAAAAAATAAGTTCTATTAAACATGGCCTAACTCTTACATAAGTTTTGGAAAGAGTCGTAAACAATTAACTTAACTGTAATAAGACTAAAAAGTTTTATATGGCCCCTAAAAGTCCTAAAAAGTAGTTTTTTTTGTCCATAAAAGAGTGTAGAGTTCATGGCCCTTGTAATATCCTTTCCTTTAATATATCATATTTTAAAGCTAGGCTAGGCTTTGGTTTTCACATACATCATTTTCATTTACACTGGTTTGATAAACTAATTTTAAATAAACTAATTAATTTAGCAATACAAATAAAATTTAGAAGAGAGCGTCTCCTGTAATGTCACCTTACGGTAAGGGCAGACGGAAAGGAGACCACCAATGACAACACTGGGGCAGTGTTTTCTACACAATTTTATTAATTATTTGGTCATAAAACATAAAAGATCAAGAAATTAAAGTGAAAAGATATGCCCAAAACTAAAAAGATCAAAATAAATAAAAACATCAGACTCAAAACCTAAAGGATCAAGCCAAATAAAAATTAAACCAAAAAAAGGATCAAAGTCAAATATAAAAACATCAGGATCAAACAAAAATAACTCAAATAATTGTACAATAACCTCATTTTTGTAGAAAATGTTCTATTTTTGGTTTGCTCTTACCGTAAAGTGCACTTATTTGAGATTTTCTTAATTTAAAAACACACAAACTACTTATTAATAATAATACTTATTATTATTATATGAAAAATAATTTGTATTACCGTAATTTTATAGCTGGACTATCTCGCTCAAGAATTGGTATAATTCTTAAATAAAATATAAGACCTTCTCATTTATTATTATCCTTAATATATTTTGTTCTTTTATAATCAATTATATAAGACCGCCATGGACTTATTGTACAGTTTTTGTTTTGAAGAAGAAGAAGACGACGACGACGACTATAACTGTACAGTTTCCTTGTCAACGGAAGTTGACCGTCATCATCCTAGCCAATTTCATCAGGACCAATCATGCATGCACATGGCTCCGGTTTTCCGATGCAACCCTTCCTCTCACTCTACTTTCCATGCATCTTCCATTCTCATAAAAAAAAAACAGCGAAAATGATGTATGTGAACACCAAAGCTTCCACCATTAATCAAGCAACATATTATTACATAATTTGCCCCATTCATCACGCTAAACTATATTTCAAAACACTATAAATATACATGAGTTTTCCTTCATTCTCAACCAATTCTATTATTCATAATTGTTGTGTAAAAAAACCTTAAAACCGATCCAAAATGATCAGTAGAGTTGAGCAGACACGGTTTATGTTCTTCTCAGCTCTTTTGATCATCACCCAAACTCTACCGGTTCACGCTATTCGAAACCAAAAACACAACAATCCCATTCTTTCCCTTCCCTTGCACCCTCGTGTTTCATTTAGTTATAACCCGAGTACCAATAACCACACAGCTCGAACCATGTCGATGATGGAAGCCGACGCGGCTAGAGTCAAGTACCTCAACTCTAGGCTCAAGAACGCGCTTTTCAAATCCGGTTCCGGCTTGGAAGCAGAGAACATCCAGTCTCCGCTCACCGCCGTAGGCGGCGGCGCCGGCTACGTGGCTCGAATCGGGGTGGGTCAACCCGCTACCGAAACTACCCTGTTAGCTGATACAGGCAGTGAGATAGTATGGGTCAAGTGCTCTGACTCGGTTTATGACCCGTCCAAATCCTCCTCCTTTCAAACCCTACCTTGTACCTCACCACAGTGCAGTGCAGACTGCTCCGATGACGGCACATGTCCCTTCCGAGCGTCTTACGGAGACGGGTCGGTTACTGAAGGTGACTTCATCACTGAAACGCTGTCATTCGGAAGCTCCGAATCTGTTCCTAACGTGGCGATCGGGTGCGGGCGTGATGTCACTGGCGAGAACCAACAGCTTTACGATGGAATTCTCGGACTGGGACCCGACCCGATCTCGCTTCCGAACCAGCTGAAAGCAACGTCGTTCTCGTATTGCCTCGTTGACTCCAGCTCCGAGTCAGCTTCGGCTACTCTGGACTTCAACTCAGTCGCACCTAGCGATTCCATCACCGTCGGCATGGTTCGAAACTCGGTTGCAGACGTTTACTACTACGTCGAGCTCACCGGAATCACTGTTGGGCAAGATCAGGTTTCCGTCCCGCCGGAGGTTTATCAAATCGGCAGCGATGGTCGCGGGGGAGTAATCATTGACTCAGGGACGACGATTACTATGTTGAAACCCCAAGTCTACAACTCATTATTAGAGACTTTCCAAAACAACGCACAGAACTTGGCGCCTGAAAACCATGAGGGTAACGATGCGTGCTACTCCTTTTCTGCCGGTGAGAGCTTACCGATGATGTCGTTTCAGTTCTCCAATGGTGAGAGTTTAGATTTGGCGCCGAAAAATTACTTCAGACAGGTGGGTGAGTCCACTTACTGCTTTGCTTTCCAGCCCACGGATCAGATCGTGTCAATCATTGGAAATGTAGCTCAAAAGGGGATGCGTATCACTTATGACCTTGGAAATAACCAGATTGGTTTCAGCCCTAACAAATGCTGAAACTAATGAATTTGTATCACTTACCATGATAATATTGCTTTTGAAATGGATGTGATTTTCAGTGTTTTACTTATGTCCAGCCTAATTAAGGGAAAAAAAAGAGCGAACGTTCAGTTCTGCAACTACTCACATCTTCTTTCTTTCTCTGTATACTGAATGAATGGTTACTTTTCAACTCATTGGTATTGTTATAATAAATTGATAATGTATATATTGAGAGAGTTTGTGAATAGTTCTGAGACTAAGACCTTGTGTGCCTGAACTTTTTTGTAAATCAGTTCAATTTATTTCAGTTCACTGAATTCCGATCAATTTAGTCTTCTTTTTATCAATAATTTAATTTTTCGTTCAATTAAATTTAGTTCAATTCAATCAAAAAAAAATTCATGCAAACAAAACCTAAGAATAGTGAATCGTTTAGTAAAGGTCGGGTCACATTTTAATTTTTGCACTAGGCCTCCGAAAAGTATGGACCGGCCTCAAGCTCCTAGTTTGGAAAGTTTAGAAACAAACATAATTGGAAACCTGGAAATTCAGCCCAAAAATGAAAATAAATATATATATATATATATATATATATATATGAGCGAGCATAGATGTATAGAATCTGCAAACATGCATGAAGGAGAGATTCAATGATTAGCATTCCCCTTCACTGGATCCAGCTACATTTAGGTTTCTTAAACAAACTTTTAGAGGAATTTTATTGTTCACTTCACAAACAAGCATACACAACATAGCAGAAGACAATATAATTTAAGCATCAACAGTTCATAAACATCGAAGTTGCTAATATTAACTAAAATCCAATGTTCTAAGAACTGGGGGGCTTGGGCAGGTTACTGGGGTCGGCTAGGGGATTAATTGATCTTGGCAGTTTTATTATTTGTGGTTATGTACGTAGGCAATGTGTATCAGAGCAAAAAATAAAACAGCAAGAAGAATTTCTCTCTCTAAAAGTAAATCCTCTGCCTTCTCTCTAGAGGACTGATTACACGCGCCCCCTTTTCTCATTACCTTTTTACCCGACAAGTCTGAAACAAAACTGTTCATACTGATAACGGTTAGAAACGGGCAAATCCATGGCGGAGCCACTGCCTCAGCGTGGTGAAACCGCCACCGGAAAATCCTATCTTCGAGCTTTAGCACCTAGAAACCCACCCCTGCTCACATCTTTACCATCCAATCCCGAAATCAAACCGATCGCGACCAGGGTGAATGGTAAGGTGGCCTGTATTTACTCAAAAGAGGACGTCCAGAAATTTGCCTCGCACTACTCAAACACTCTGGTCGGGAAGTTTATCAATGGGAGACCCCATATGGAGGAGGTTCAGAAAGCTTTCAATCTCATGGGCTTCTCGGGTAAGCATCAAATCGGATCCCTTGACCAGGGCCGGCCCAAAACTTTTGGTGGCCCGAGACAAATTTTAAATAATAGTCTAATTTTTACTTTTATATGTATAGAGTCTAATTACTTTAAATTTGAGGCCCTTTTTAATCTTACATTAAGCCCATATGCATAAAATATACTCCTGATTAGTCCATAATTGGGCTAATTTCATCACTTTTTATAAAAATACAATATAAATGGTAAACAAAGTTTTGAAATTGAGGCCCCTAATTTATCAATCCAAATGGTGGCCTGAGGCCCATGTTTCACATGCCTCATAGTTTGGGCCGGGCCTGCCCTTGACTATCGCCATGTTTTGATTCGTTTACAAAATCTGGAAGACTTCCAGAATCTATGGCTTAAATCTATAGTCTCGATCAATGGATTTCCCATGAAGATCCTTAAATGGACATCTGATTTCTCTACCAAAAAAGAATCTTCGATTGTCCCCATTTGGGTTACAATCCACAACGCACCAATCCAATTCTACAACCTCTCGGCCATTAGGGATTTTGGGAATAGGATAGGGTCGTTTCTGAAGATGGATCTTGCAACTAGCACACTATCTAGGCCTTCGGCTATTAAGATTTGTGTGGAGCTGGACTTGCTAGAACAGTGGACTCAGTCTATTGTTCTTGGTGATACTGAAAATGCTGTTGAATGTGATGTCGAATATGATCATGTCCCGATGTACTGCACTCACTGCCGTAGGATTGGTCATGAGGATGTAGCTTGTGGTGTCCTCCATCCGGAGCTGAAGAAGCCACCCCGAAAACCACATCCTAAAGCTCCTCAAATGCCTGCTACCAACACTGCCAATGCTCCTCAAGTACCAAAGGGACAGAAGAAAGTGAAAATGACTAAAGTATGGCAACCCATTCTAGTGGAGCAAAACTCTTCAGGACTCACGCAGAATGAGAAAGGCGAAATCTTAACTCATCAGGGCTGTTTGGTTCAGCACTCAGCCGCTTCTGAAGTCTTCACTGATGCTCTATCTGTGAGTGATAAAAGCGAAGATGGCATTTCTGAAACTGGGGTTCAAGGAAAGCTGCATGAACCAACTGCTAGTCATCTTCTCAAAGGATTGATGCATACCCCCCTGTATCCTTATACTCTTATGATGATATTTTTCTCTCTTCTCACAAAGTAGTTCCTAATATTTCAGAATGGAAAAAATATCAGAAAAAATCAAATTTGGCTATGGTTCCTTACCAACCCCCACTGGAAATTTCCAATAGTTTTCAGGTCCTGCAGGATGAGTTGGAAGAAATCAGCTTGGAAGATGATGGCTCAGAATGGAAAGATGCAGTTACTTTCACACAAGGTAATGGTGACTCATCTTCAGGTACTATCTCTTCCATTACTCATGTTCCATCTGATGAACCTAAAAAGAAAATAAGAAGGAATGTTCTTACAGATGGTTTTACAGTAGAAGGATGGCTTAGGTCATCACAGAAAATTAAAACAGTTTCTCAATGATTTTACATAAGAATATAGCTAATATCATGATCTGGAACATCAGGGGTTATGGTACATACACTACAAGAAAATTGGTCTTTAGTGACCAAATTATTTGTGACCAGTTCTAATTTGGTCACCAAAGGTAATTTTAGTGACCAAAAATTGTCATCACAAAAAACTGGTCACTAAATCCAAATTTAGTGACCATCTTTATTTTTGGTCAGCAAAATGGTCACTAAAAGCCATGATTGACTTGGTCACTAACCGTATCCCACTTTTGGTGACCATTTTTAGTGACGAACAATATTTTAGTCACGAAAGAAAGAGAGATGACCAAAAGTTTTGGTCACCAAAGCATAATCAATTTAGTGACCAGGTAATTTTGTCACCAAATCACATGGAAGACTAAATAATATAAAAAATTCAAGCTTGAAGAGAGGCCTTTTTGGGCCACTTAGGCTAAGTTATTGGGCTAGTAGCCCACAATTAAGGGTCAAAATACTAATAACATTTAATATTATGTTGAGATAAATTGATTTATGTTATAATTTTTTATCTTAAATTAGTGCACCAATTATATGATTTACATCAACATTTATAACTTCTCGTGTATTTTTTTATCTATAGAAAAAAATTATATTTAATTCAAACTTAAAGCACATGTAATAATAATGCAAATTTTCTTTTAAAATGTTACATTTTTTTCTTAATCAATTATCAAATTCAAATCGCTGAAAAATGATATTTTAAGTGATTTGAATACAGGTTAAAATATATGCATTAAAAATGGTTTCTTGTAATTTTTACATTTCAATACATATATTTTAACTTGGTATCACTGATGAATGCTTGCTTAGTTCTTTATCTCACGAACTTTACTCTACACAATTAATGGTATACTCTTAATTTACTTAGTTGAATACTAGTAATTGTGTTGAACACTACTACAAAATGATTGTTTTACCTTAGCAACAAACATTATAACTAATCTTACTTGACTTTGTATAAACAATAATAATTGAATTGACTAAAACTAATCAAAGGTCAAACTTTCATTTACTTTCTATATAAGTATTAACTAAAGACTGTATTCTAACTAATCAAAGGTTAACCCTTTTGTGACTCTCTATAAACACTAACAACTAAATTGATATTAACTAGTCATAAGTTAACACTTACTTGACTTTCTATAACCACTAATTACTAAATTGAGTTTAACTAATCAAAGGTCAAGCATTACTTTAACTTTTTATAGAATTAAGTTAAACTAACCAAAAATCAAACCTTACTTGACTTTATGGAAACACTAATGACTATATATAACCAAATCAAAAGTCAATAGGTACTTCACTTTATAGAGAAACTAACTACACTAGTACTATTAAATATAAGTTTAACTAATGAAACTCAATACATAAACTAAATTGAAATTTAACTCTTACTAGAATTTATTTAAACACCAATAACTAGTAAAATCAATAATCCTTACCTAATTTTAACTAATAGTAGCAACTAAATTAACTTTAAATAACTTTAATCATTCAAAAATAAATCAAGTCTCTATACACACTAATGATTAATGAAGTTCTAGCAAACATTAAGCTCTAGCAAACAGTGCCTTATATACATCCATTATATCAAATATAAGGATCGCCGTTTATTCTACACACTTGTTAACGCGAATAAGGCACTGTTTGCTAGAGCTTAATGTTTTGCTAAATTGAACTGAACTGTATTGAACTGAACTGAAGTAAAATTAATGTATTGATAAAAGAATCATCATGACTGAATTAGGCTGAATGTCATCAAATCACATGTTCACTAAACTGAACTGAACCGAACCGAGCTAAATTAATTTGAGCTAAATTGAACCGAACCGAGCTAAATTGAACTGAATTGAATTGAATTGAACTAAACTGAATTGAACTAAACTAAACTTATTAATCTCCATCAAATCGTGGCCTATCTATTATAGTTCCATTTAGAGATGATTATTTATTTATCAAACTATTATTTATTACATTAAACTAATAATTTATTTATTTTACAATTTACATCAGGTTACATTAGATGCTAATTATTGAATTCGGATCTGTTCACCGCACCATATGGATAATTTTTGTATGAGTACATTAATACACATTAGTTTGCTACAGAATATTACTTAACATTCAAAATAAATTAATACTGAAAATAGAGGAATATTTGTATTTAATGATTAGAGTAAATAATATTGTCATCATTATAATCAATTGTATTGATCTGAACCGTCAATTGCATTTGTTTCCTGAATCTCACTCGTTGATGGCTTTATCAATATAAATTATAAACCCAATATCAAATCTTATCCTCTTCAAAAACGAATCTCAACCTCGTCTCTGCATCTTGATCTTCGCCTCAGATCGCTGCCTTCACACCGCATCGCCGGCTGATGGAATGCCCAAGGAGACCAAGTCCGCTATAAGGCGTCGTCGTCGAGAATTTTCTGGTCTTTGGGATTGGATGACCAGCCCGGTGCTCGAGGTATCACCGCCCTTCGCTCAAATCCTTCCGATCGCCGATTTCTTTCTTCTCTTCCCGCGGGTTCTACACTGGCACCACCAACTCCAACGCCACTTTCGTTCAAGCCCGACAAACTTGGCCCCAAGAGTAAGCCTGATTTAGTTCATCAGGGAAGATGAGAAAGCCGCCAACGCCGCCCGTCGTACCGGCGCCAAGATCGAAACCATCAGGAAAGGTACAACCGCTTCTCCAATCTGTTTCCTTCCGTTCTTTTCCTTTTTTGTTTGCTTATCTTAGATGTATTCTCCTTGCTGTGTTGATGTAGACCTAGGGTTTTGATTTTATAGCTGCCTGATTGTTAATCGTTGTATGAGATTCCTTAGGGTTTAGTATAATGTTGATGTGTACGAAATTGTCAATTGTAAGGTCTGAGTGTTTGTCAGAAAAATAGTGAAGTTATTTGGGGGCCTTTAAGGACTTGTTTCTTGTTAGAGAATTTGAGCTCGGTGAGTCAATAACCTTGTTAAGATTATTTACATGTGTTTGTGTTCAGAATTGTGATATTTGATAAATATGTGGCTTGTGAGGTTATAGTTGACAATATCTTGCTTAATTTTGCAGCTGCGGCTGTCATTCGGTTTTGATGTTTCTGTTATGTCTCAATGTAGTTAGTTTCTATATATTGTAATTATCGTTCAAAGTTGTTTTTGAGCAATATCCACTAAGTTTTATTTCTCAATGTTTTCTCCTCTTTTGTTTTAGTGTTTTAATGTTAGTATTGGGGTTGCTTATTCTTGAAGCAAGTTTGTCATCTCCAAAAAGGCAACGCTGCCGAGACTCTTTACAAGTTTGTCATCTCCAAGTCAGTGCATCTACTTACTTTTTATATTGTGTTTTCCTTTTAGGAGTAATTGTCTTTGTCGAGTGAAATTTATTATGATTGTTTGATTCTCCATCTGATTTGAAGTCGGTGTGCCTACTGTAAAAAGTACAGGTTTAAAACAGCAAAGCTTTGCTGTTAAGCATGTTTCTTTCTAAGTTGCATATGGTATGTTTTAGTGATGATGATCCTGATAATGTTAAATTTTGTTTTTCATACAAAGATAGAAGGGCACAGAAATTGGTACTAACTCTACTGCTCTCATCTCAATTTTTAGGTTACTGTTTCATAAAAGGCCAATACTGCTCAATATACTCATCATCAAAATCGAATGAAGGGAAAGAAATATATCTGGAGTAAGTGATATTGGATTCAGCTTCTTTTTCTGGCTTTACATTGAATTCAGGCAACTTATGAATTTTATTCGACTTTCAATTGAGAGTATTTGGTGTAGCATATTCAGTGTTTGTATTGATAAAAATTTAAACTGTAGGTGAAGTCAAAGGAATCCTCTTTTGCTGATAGGAGGAAGGTGTATGCTGCAATTCTTGAAGAAAAGAAGTTGAGTATGCTGGCTTCACGGAGGCAAGTCCGAGCCGATAAAAAAAAACTCAGCACTTGAACCATCCAGTTTTGTGGAAGCTTCTCCAGCAAGCACCTCTCATGGTCAGTTAGATTCACAAACCCCCCTCCCCATTTATTTGCTGGGTTACTATTATCCATTAGCAATTCTCCAGATATGCATTGATTTTCCATGTGGTCAGTTAGGTTTTTCAATGGAATATGTTACGAGTTAGCCTGAAACCTAGTTCATTGTTCGAACCTCTGCATTGTTAGAATGTGGCATTGTAGACTGCAATGTAGCTTTCCTTATACGGTGTGCATAACTATGTGAACTTTTCTGTTGCAAATTTGTCTCATGGGTCTAGCCTAATTTTCTGTTGCAAAATTCTTGACCAGTTGTTCATTAGACACACAAGTAAGCTCTTGTCTATCATTGTGCTCCTTTGTTTGCAGTTAAGTTCAAAAGATTTAAGGTTGTTTCTTGTAGTTTAAGGCATGTGCTATATTTTTCTTGTATTGGATTATCTATTGTTATTACTTTATGCATATACACTGAATTTTCAATTCACTTTATGCATATACACTGAATTTTCAATTCTTTTGGTGATTAATTAGGTGTTTCATGGAACCACTTCTTGGCTGGCTATAATGATACTAGTGATGAAGAAGAAAGCCAAGGTTTACCATCTTGGGGATGAATATGACTATATTGCATCAATAGTTTAGTATTGTATCTTAGTTTGGTACTTATTTTGAAGACTATTATGTAAATGGATGGTGTTACGAATTTTATATTTAATATATTATTTTTTTGAAATTTACTGTTGAGATTACTGTATGGTAATTATAATCATTAATTAAATAGTGACAGATCACCTACACTTAAGTGACGAAAATATTGGTCACCATTTCATTTAACCATAGTCATGATATGGTGACAAAATCTCTGGTCACCAAATCATGTCAACTAACCCTGATTACCTCGTCATTGGTGACCAAAATATTCGTCAGCCTCAAACTCTTTAGTGACCAAATAAATAAATTTAGTGACGAAATTTTGTGACGGAATATTTGGTCACTATTTAGTGACGAGTTGACTTTGGTCACCAGATTTGCCTTTGGTGACCAAATTTAGTGACGAGGTTGAAAAATGGCCTTTCGTGACCGACCTAGGGTGACCAACTGGTCGCATCACTTTTTTGGTCACTAAAGGTCAAAGTCAACGGAAAATGGGCCTTTAGTGACCAAATTTGAGTTGTCACTAAAGGCCAAATTTCTTGTAGCATCTCTCAAAAGGCTTAAAACACTGATTAGAATCCATAAAATAGATATTTTATGCATTCAGGAACCCTGGCATGATAATAGTGATATTGTTAATCTTCAATTTCAATTTCAATTACATTTCCAAAATTCTATACCTGCTCAACATGCTAAAATATGGCTGTTTTGGAATGATAAATTTCAACTCTCTGTGGAATCTCAGTCTGATCAATACATACATACTCATATCACTGAAATTTCTAGTCAAGCATCTTTCTTTGTGTCATTTGTATATGCTAAAGTCCTTAAGACACTTAGAAGGGACCTCTGGAAGGATTTAATTGCTCTTCCTAAATCTCCAACAATTTTTGTTGGAGATTTCAACACAGTCTCCTCTGTGTCTGAACGTAAGGGTAGTCACAATCCCCCTCTAGGCAGTATCAGGGAATTCAATACATTCATTGATATGCTCGAACTCCTAGAAATTCCAACTGTTGGTAATCACTTCACCTGGACCAATAATAGGACAAAATCAGAGAGACTACTACAAAAACTAGACAGAGGTCTAGCAAATGCAGATTTTCTCTCAGATTTCCCCCACTGCTCTATCCAAGTGCTAAATAGAGCAACGTCTGACCATAACCCACTTATTTTAAACATCCAGAGCTCTGAACTTCAAATGCCCAAACCATTCATGTTTCAGCAAATGTGGCTCAAGAGAGAAGAATTCACAGTTGTGGTCAGTGATAGTTGGAACCTACAGTGTGATGAATCTGGCATGCGAAGAGTAGTTGCTAAACTCAAAAGGCTTAAACCAGTCATTAGAACTTGGAACAAGAATAAATTTGGAAATGTCCATAATAATATCCTTGAAGCTGAAAATAAGGTTGCTCAGTTAGAAAAAGTTTTCCAAGTTACTGGAGAAGATCAGGACTTAGTGGAACTTAATAAACACAGAGCTATTTTAGCTAGATCACAAAGTGAGATCACTGCTTTCTGGAAACAGAAAGCAAACCTCAAGTGGTTGGGAGAAGGAGATGCTAATACTAAATATTTCCACAATGCTGTCAAGGAAAAAAGATGCAAATCTCAGATAAATAAGATTAAAGACAGCAATGGAAATTGGACCTCTGATACTCTTGAAATACAACAAGAAGCCTCTCAATTTTTTGAGAAACTCCTAAATGAAGAATCCTCTAATTCAGGTTTCTATCTTGGATATTTCATGGATGTCATTCCTAAGCTAGTAACTGATGTAGACAATGAAGGTCTACTCCAACCAGTTACCATAGAAGAACTGAAGAGTGCAGTGTTTGGCTTGAACAAAGATGGGGCACCTGGAACTGATGGTTTCTCAGGGCACTTCTTCACACATTTTTGGGATCTTATTAAGGAAGACCTCCTTAACTCTGCAAATGAGTTTTTAGGAGGCAGTAGCATTCCCAGAGCCATGTCCAGTACCTGGCTGACCCTTATTCCCAAAAAACCAACCCCTTCAACCTTCTCTGATTTCAGGCCAATTAGCCTTTCCAATTTTGTGAATAAAATTTATTCCAAAATTATTATGGAAAGGATCAAACCAATCATGCCAAAACTGATATCACAAGAGCAGTCGGCTTTTCAAAATGGTAGAGATATAGCTGACAACACCCTACAAATGTTGGAAATGACCAGATTATTAGCTAAAAGTCCAAAAAACAATAATATTATTGTTAAATTGGATATGCAGAAAGCTTTTGATAGGGTGTCCTGGTCCTTTTTAAACTCAATTTTACTGAGTTTTGGTTTTCATGGATCCATTGTCAAAGTTATACTAGGAATATCTCCTCTGTCTGGTTTTCAGTACTCATCAATGGAGTTACTACTGGTTTCTTCAAATCCAGTAGAGGCATAAAGCAAGGTGACCCACTCTCACCCTTCCTCTATAACCTTGTTACAGAAGCCTTTTCCAGATCCTACAAGAGTCTTATCTCTTCAAAATTCATCCAAGGCTTTGTACTACCAAGGGGTGTGGAACAAATTTCTGACCTTATGTATGCTGATGACACAACCCTTTTCTTTCAAGCCACCAAGAAAAATCTGAGGAGAATGATTGATTTTTTGGAAGCTTACGAAGAATGCTCAGGCCAAAAAATCAACTACTCCAAATCAGAATTTTTTCTTCACCCAAAAGTGGCCACTGCAAAAATAAACTTGGTAAAGAGGTCCACTGGAATGAGAATGGGATGCTTACCATTCACATACCTTGGAGTTCCTATCTTCACTTGCAGAAACCTCAACAAATATTACCAACCTATGCTCGAAAGAATGGAACCCCCTATGTCATCCTATCTATCCCAATCCATATAATTGCTGTTCTGAAACCCCCTATGTCAGTCATTAAGAAGATGGAGAAAATGGCAACAAGATTTTTCTGGGGGGAGCATGCTTATGGACAGAGAAAAATCTGGAGAAAGTGGTCCAAGATGGCTATATCCAAATCTGAAAATGGTTTGGGATTTAGAGATATCAGGGCCATGATCAGAGCCTTTTCATGCAAGCTATGGTGGAAGTTGCAGAAAAATGAAACAATCTGGACGAAGTTCCTTTGGAACTTACCAGAGAGCTATAAGACCTCCAGTACATGGAAGAGAATCTGTTTAGTAACTGAGTTTGCTAACAGTAAATCTAGAGTACTAGTTGGTTCTGGTCAATCCTCATTCTAGGATGCTAACTGGTCAGGGGAAGGTGTGCTTTGTTATCGGTGGCATAATAATGATTACCTTTTCCCAGACATTACAATTGCTCAATTTATAGAGAATAAATTTGTCTACTTATCTCTCCTGGAGCCTTTCTTGGCTACCAATTCTCTTGGTCTTGTGCAGGAATTTAAGATCACTCATCTACACCCAGACATTTTGATTTGGGAGCCCTCCTCAAATGGAAAATTCACTGTGAAGTATGCATACAGAGAACTAAGGGGCTGACAGTCCCAAATGGCAATTGTGGAAAAGATATGGTCTAGGCATTTCCCAGGTAAAATATCTGTATTTATTTGGAGGCTATACAATTGCCTAATCCCTTTTGATGACATTCTTATGAAATTTGGTATTAGTCTTGCTTCAAAGTGTCCAATGTGCAACCATATTGACTCTCTTGATAACTTTTTCAATGAATGCACACCTAATCTAGAGATTTATACCATGTTGCATAACTTACTGTCTATGCCAACCCCTCATTTAATGTCTACCAAACATAGATTATCCTTCTATCTGTCATATAAGGGTAAATCTAAAATACATACCACTGTCATAGTCACCTCCATGATCCTATCTATATGGAACCTTTGGAGCAGAAGAAACAAAAAGATTTTTGATAATCTGCAAATTGATAGTTCGACACTTTTCTGCTCTATAATAAAACAGGTTTCCATGATTTTTACTGCTTTCCCTCTGTTTGGTAATGCTGTAAAAGCTCGAGAATTTATCAATATTGGTTTAGTTCCTTTTCTCAAGAAGAAAAGACCTAAACTTATAAAGATAGTCAAATGGCATCCACCAGACATTGGTCTGAAGATCAATGTAGATGGATCCTTCATTTCTCAGGACAAAGTTGGATTAGGGGTGATTGTTAGAGATAACTCTGGACAGGTTATTTCTATGATTTTAAAATGCTCCAGTGCTTCCTCCCCTTTGCATGCTGAACTTCTTGCAATCCAACTAGGTGTACAAATAGGACTTGACAGTGGTATGTCATTTTCTGTAGAATCAGACTGCAGCCTGGCAGTAAGTGGGATTAAAAACCCCAACTTAGCTAACTGGAAAGTTTTCAGTCTCTGTTTTGAACTTGGAAAGCATGCTAGTATAATTAGTCATATTTATAGGGAAAGTAATGCAACTGCAGATTTTCTGGCAAAAATGGCATCTAAACTTAATATGACTGGTAATTTGCCTTTGAATGATGCACCCCAAAGTCTCAAAGGATTGATAAACCTTGAAACAAAGGGGATGCCATATGTTCGATCCTCCCTTAGGAGAGATTTTTGATTGATCAAGTTATCTTAAACAGTTTAACTGCGGGTTTTAATTTCTATTACAGGGGAAGACCCTTTGGAATCCATATTCCAAAGGTGGTGACAGCAGAGTTGGCGATATCACTGAACTGAAGGGATACTGAGCTGCACCCGAAAGCTTATAAATGGTGCTCTTTTTCCAAGCTGCCAAACACAGTCTACTCCTCTTGTACTCTTTTCTCGGCTGCTTTGAGTTTCGAGCTGGGTTTATGACTTGGTAAGATTCGCAAATAAGCTTGGAATATGTAGTACAAGCCTAGAGCTCTGTGTTTATTTTTTCAGCTGGAGCTATTTAGACTGTAGGTCTATAATTAATATATATACATATCTATTCATTGTGAGCAAACCTTCTTCAGGTTGTTGCTCTCCGATTCTTTTTGGAAGCAATCCCTATTGCTTCTGGAGACTGTATAACTCCACTTTCAAGCCACTGTTTTTGGCTATCTCACTTTCAGCTTTTTGTAACAAATACTTAGCCAAATTTGGCTATAGTTTGTAATTATTTGGTTTTTATCCTCGGGCTTGGGAACCCATAAAAGATTCCTACCACTAAAGTGGTTTTAAATTTTTTAAAAAAAACGTAGGCAATGTGTATAATAATTTAAATTATTTTAATAAGTAAATAATAAAGAAATACTCGCCCATAATCAGAAACCTCAAGCAATATCAGTCCCCAAGTCCAACCAATAATTCAGCCTACAAATCACAAACAGGCTACCATTAGAAACACACAAAATTTAGAACTAATGTGATGCAGAATATATTAAAGATATAATTTAAAAATGAATGTAAAAAGAAACAAATTTGAAGTGTGTATGAATGCATAAATGTGAATTGGGGCCAAACTGATTGAAACTGAGGAAAATCATTACCCATTGAAACCTGAGGAAAATCAACCCTACAGATTCTTCATTTTCGGCCGATTTCATCCATTTCCTGGTTGATGATCCTTGTTCAAGGATGGGATACTCAGATGTTGAATGATAGGATTCATGGAGATGAGTCTGATTCAACGGTGTTTCTCGAATCATCTTGTTCATCGACTTGAAATCGATCATACAAGTTGTTTTGCCTTTTCTGTTCTTCGTCGTTGCGTTTTCAAATAGACCAGGTTTGTTGACTATTTGCAATATAGTACTGTGGCGCCGAGCGCCAAACTAACTGTAGTGCGTCCCTAGTTCTTGTAGAAAAGGATATAGTACAGGGACTTTACCTGAGATCTTTATTTTTATTTTTATTTTTTAACCAGTAGTGCTGGAGGGATATTTATCTGGCTCCCTAGATCATATCTCTCAAAGTCTTAAAATTAATACAAATTTTCCAAGAAAAACCCCAACTAAGTGGGATGGAAAAAAAAACCCCAACTAGTTGGGATGAAAAAACTTGGGAAGCTCTAAGTTCTATGAGAAGATTGTAGTTAACAATTCTTAATCCACATCGACTCAGATGATCTAGTTTAGTGATCGACCAGTTTCCCAGTCGAGAGCACAATTTTGCCCCATCGAGGATATCACTACAAGGAGCAAGTCTGTGAATATCAAGATGAACTTGAGTAAACACATATTAGCCACTTGAGTGTGATTAAAGATTGCTAACTTGTGAAATAAATTTGAGTTAAATTTAGTCCATAAGTGCATTTTTACAGATTAAAAAGAATGAAGTTCTCTCCAGCAGGATCAGCAGTTTTGGTGAGAGCTGGCCTTGAACTTGGCTCCAGAATCCAACCTCCAGGGATTTTGAGTTCCATAATCCATAAATTCAAGAGAATGCAAGATGTAGCTGAATCTGAGGTCATTTGAAACTACCACAAGGTCCATTTGACCTTGTGGTTATCCTGCAGCGAAATATAGTGTCATTAGTACCCGAAGGTAAGAGGTTAAAAAACAAGTGAAAAAGGAAGGATGACACCTGGTCCATATGCAGTATTTCCTTTCCTGTTTTATGTTGTATCCATATGCAGTATTTCCTTTCCTCTTTTATGTTGTCTCCATGATGCTTTCACTCCTTTTCTGTCCTTGTCTATCCTGCAATACATGTAAAAAAGAAAGCAGAACCCATTCTCACAGATTTTATTGATTTCTAACATATGAGAACTCTATGCTATCTAGTTGAACTAAACCTCTGATTTCAGAAGGGAGTGAAGTATGTATAAAGTTGCTAGATAGTTTATTAATACTTGTCATTTTATCTAGAGCATCTACAACTGAATTACCTTCTCTAAAGATATGGTGAAAAGAGACGTTGAACTCACCTGTTAAGCTCCAAATGTTTCTGATCAGATTGCTGAACCTCCAAGGGATTTTAAATTCCCTTCTCACCATTTTAAGAAGCACCTGAGAATCTACTTCACATTGGATATTTTCGTAGCCATTCGCATAAGTTATTTCCAACCCAATGGCTAAACCATGGATCTCAGCCTCTAGACTATCCATCTGGCCAAGATATCTTGATTTTGCCACAAGGACTCTCCCATCTTGGTCCTTGATTACAATGCCAGCTCCGGCTGACCCATCTTTTAATGAGGAGCCATCAGTGTTAACTTTAACACTATGGTTTTGGGGTAATTTCCAAACCACATTAGCATGTTGGATTCTTTTAACTACTTTACAAACCGGAACCAGGGAGAATAAGGTAGGACTGATTTGATTAACTTCTGGTTGTTTCCATTTGAAATCATGGAGTTTGAGTATGGCTTTGATTGTCCCGAAAACATTGGTTGCAATAGTCAACCAGTTTGCTTTTTTGGAGACATAAAGCCATGCATTTCTAGCACACCAGATATACCAACATGTAATGCTAGGTACCAACCTTATTGCTTGAGCTTGGGTTTTAATTTTAATGTCAATGTTCCAATAGTAATGGAATCTGTCCCATAGGTTCATGCAGTTGACATTACCAATATCAAACCACTGATTAATGTACTTCTATAAAATCATGACCTTTTCACAATCGTTGAAACAATGGTGTATGTCCTCACTGTCCTTCTTGCAGAAAGGACAAATAGAGGGTAAATGGAAGTTAAAATCTTCCAGTACATCACACATTGGTACAAGTCTGTTCAAGAGTCTCCATGCAAAGATTGTAAACTTTCTGGGGAGTATCTTAGACCATAGGTGTTTAAAAGATGGGATTATATTTCTCCTAGGTCTAAGTATATCATATGCAGAAGTCAAAGTGAAAAAGCCATTTTTTTCAGGTTTCCATACCAAAGAATCAGGATAGTTTTCATACAAAGCAAAATCTTTCCTCAGCATATCAATATATTCTGAATCTAGGCCATCAGTTAACTCATTCAAATATGTTTCCTGGTTGTAGATAAATTATGAGATGGTTATATCAGGTAAGGGTTTATTGTAATTTTCATCCCAGACATCTATCAAAGGAAAATCTAGTAGCCAGTTTGTGTGCCAGAAAGATACTTTTCCTTCACCAATTTGATGTTTAGTGTGTGGAAATGCAAACTCATGAATATGTTTAATTCTTTTCCAAGTCTTTGAATTTTTAAGATATGTTGGTAAACCCCACATAAACTCAGCCCAAAGACTTTTTCCTAGTTGCAATTTCCACCACAATTTCATTGAGAAACTATCTATGATGGTATGGAGATTTTTAGTGTTCAAACCATTTTCAAGTTTTGGATAGCTAATTTTACTCCATGATCTCCATACTCTTTTCTGTCCATAATCAGAAGTTCCCCATAGAAATTTTGAAAAAAGTACATGCAGTTTATCAATGACCACTTTAGTTGGTTTTGAAACTGCTAAAATGTGTAAGGGTATTGATGTTAAAACATGTTTTATCAAGATTAATCTCCCAGCTTGATTCAGCCATTTATTCTTCCAGAGAAGTAATCTAGATGATATTTTTTCAAAAATGGTTTGAAAGAAACTATGTTTTGTTCTACCTGTGTACATGGGACATCCTAAGTATTGGAATGGAAATGCCCCTGGGGTTACTGATGTAACTTGATGGATTAAAACTCTATATGTGTTTGATGCATACTTTGAGATGTAAAATGATGATTTTTGGAAATTAATTTTCTGCCCTGTTGAGGCTTCATATTTTTCCAGAAACCTTTTTAGAGTTAGAAGACCAGTTCTGTTAGCTTTTAAAAACATTAGTGTATCATGAGCAAAGCTAAGATGTGTTACTTTGTAAACAGAATTTGGCAGATTGTAATAACCAATTCTTGAGTTTTCATAGAGAATCCTTAGATTTCTTGTAAACACCTCAGTGAGAAGAATAAAAAGGTAGGGAGATAAAGGATCACCCTGTTTTAAACCCCTCGATGTTTTAAAGAAACCAAAAGGTTTTCCATGAACAAGAATGGAGAACACTGCTGCAGCCATATTACCCATTATATTCTTGACAACTAGACCATGAAAACCTAATTTTAGTAACAGAGAGTTTAAAAAAGACCATGAGACCCTATCAAATGCCTTCATCATATCCAGTTTAAAACATGCATTAAAACCTCCTGACCTATTGTTCAATAGTTTAATCATTTCTTGCATTAGGAGGACATTATCAGCAAGCTCTCTTCCTTGAACAAAGGCAGATTGTTCAGGAGAGATTAATGAAGGCATGATTGGTTTTAATCTCTCGGTGTAAACCCTTGAAAGGATTTTGTTTAGAAAATTAGACAAACTGATTGGTCTATAATCACTAAAACATGAGTTAACTTGCTTCTTAGGTATTAAAACTATGAATGATGATGCAATGGCCCTAGGTATTGATGTTCCACCAAGAAACTCATTAACAGCACTAAGTAAATCCCCAGATATAATATCCCAACACACAGTGTAGAACTTACCTGAATATCCATCTGGCCCTGGTGATGAATCGATCACCATCCATTTCAAAGACAATTTTCTTCAGGCTATCCAGATTGATGGTGCTTAAAAGCTCTTCATTTATCTCATCAGTAATCATGTTCGGGATCCCCTGTAACATCTCATGAGAAGCTGAACCATCTATATCAGTATTTTCAGCCGTAAGAAGGTTTTGGAAAAAAGAAACTGTTTCATTTCCTATCTCATTTGGATCTTTAATCCAAATACCCTGTGTGTTTTTTATCTCAGAAATGATTTGCCTAGCATGTTTTGCTTTAACAGATGCATGGAAATATTTAGTGTTTGAATCACCATTTGCTAGCCATTTAATCCTAGCTTTTTGTTTCCAAAATATCTCTTTTCTATTCAGAGCTAGTGTAAGTTCAGCCTGGGCTTGATTTAGTTCCATTCTAGATTGGCTGTTATTTAGTTGTTGATGATTAAGTTCTTTTCCCAACACTTTATCTTCAGCCAACGGAACTAAATCGTTCACATTTCCAAAAACTGATTTATTCCATTCTTTTAAAGCAATTTTTAGCCTTCTCAGTTTTATGGAAAACCTAAGCATTCCTTGTTCCACACAAAAAGCATTCCAATTTTCAGAAACCAAGTTCATAAAAGTATTATGTGTAGTCCAACAGTTCTGAAATCTAAATGCCTTTGGGCCAGCTGAGAAATTAAGATTTGCCAATATCATTAGAAGTGGAGAGTGGTCTGATGTGTGTCTAGACTTAACTCTTATACTAGCATTAGGAAATAAGTTCAATAGAGATTCATTTGCTAGTCCTCTGTTAAGTCTTTCCCAGACATTCCCAGTCCTAACCCCAGTCCATGTATACTGGTTACCGGAGGTAGGCACTTCTTTAAGATCATTGTTTTCAATGAAGACATTAAAATCTATCATGCAGTTAAGATTTGGTGCTGACTGCCCTAAGTACTTACTAGGTTCCCTGATGCAATTAAAATCTCCTATCAACATTAATGGCTCACCACAATGTTGATTTAAACTCGACTAGAGAGGGTACCTAGAGGATCTCTCATGTTTGGCATAAATAAAAGCAGCACACCATTTAAAAGACACATATGCATGCGTTAATTCAGTTAAAACATATTGATCATGCACAACAAGAATGGATATTTTAAAGGCATCATTCCAAAAAAATCCAAATTTTATCTCTAGGGTCTGCATAAAAATTATTGAAATCTAGTTCAAAGGCTTGGTTCTTATCTGATCTGATTTTAACATAGGCTCAATTAACACAAATAATGATATGTTATTTTTCCTTTTAATGTTCCTGACTCTATTTTGTGCATTAACATTCCTAATACCCCTAACATTCCACACACAGATGTTAAATGATACCATTATTACGTAGGGTTTGAGTATCTAAATGAGAAGCAGTCCTAATTGATTTGGCAGAAGATGTATAATCCTTTTTATTATTCTTTTTCTTGGATTCAATTAGGGAAAAAATCATATCATCATCTGATCCTGCCTCATCACTAGTAAATCTTTGAAATCTATTTTGCAATAATAAACTTGGTTCCATAATGATATCTCCATCCTTTCCTTTTGATCATTTAGAACCTTTAGTCTGTGACCATTTATATCTGGGTTCAAGTTTATCAAGCAAAATTCTATCCTCACTGGTCAATTTAGTTGGTGCATCTGAGGAAAATGAGTTCTTACCTTCACTTACCTTTCTTACTTTACCACTTACTTGCGATAATGTTAGATCCTTGGAAGCAGTTTCTTCATGAACATCAGGGGAAATTCTTGCAGTGTTTGTCAACCCTGGTACCTGTGAGTCTCCTGCAATCCCCTCATTGTAGATATTAGTGCCCTGGTTCATATCAGAAGCAGAGTTTCCTCTGATATGAGAGCCAGTGAGAAGAAGGTCACTTATTCTGTTATCCCTTGAATACTCAGAATCAGTGATATCCTCTATTATGACCTCATTAAAATTTCTTTCTTGAGTTACTGTTAAAGAAATATCCTTACCATAGTTTACCTGAGGAGTAACTGTCTTTTGAGCTTCTGAGGTTTTCCTGCTTGCATTGGCTGTCATTGTCATATTTTGAGTATTCCCTACAGTTTGATCAAAAGTTACTTCTTGAGCTTCATATGTTTGTGTATCTTTTTCCTTCCATATTCCTGTCCTCTTACCTGCATAGAAACTTTTACTTGCAAAATGTGGACCTCTCTTTTCCAAGGAGATAGACTTAACAGGGGGATTAGTAATAACCATCTCATTTGGAGTAACTTTCTCCGTAGTGGTGAAAATATCGGTAGGAGTGTTAGCCTTCTTATTATGATTTAAACCTGAGGATGATGGTTTATTGACATCTATATTATTGACCTCTATAGTAGCAGGTCTCCAAGGAGTTACTTGGGCACTAACAGATCCAATTTTGCAATAATCTTTCGTATGCCCAATTTTTAGACACTTAGTACAATAAAAGGGTAGCCCTTCATATTCTACTTTTTGCCAGTAGCCTATTTTCCTATAGCTAATCCAAATTCTCTCCAAAAGAGGTTTTGTGATATCCAATTCAACATAGACTTTTGCAACATGTGGTCTAGTCCTATTCAATGTAGCTTTGTCTACTTTAACAGGATGGCCAAATAATTTTCCAATAGTCAACATATCATGTTCTTCAAAAAACTGTTGCTTTAAGCCATAAAGTGAAATCCATACCGGGACAATAGGGGAATCAGTCGAAGGATCGAAATCAAGACTCCATTTTGTTATTCTGATAGAGTATGCTCCAAAGTTCCAAATCTTATGAAGCCAGAACTTGTAAAAATCATCAAAAAGCTCGAAATGGATTAGAACTTGATGATTATCCAATAAATAAATACCAAAGTAACCCAGAAAACCAGCCGTCTGAAAATCACGTCTCAGTTTATCAAGCTTTGGTCTGGCCCTTGAAAATTTCCCAACCAGTGTATATTTCAAAGGTGCCTCGAGCCTATCACACACTAGTGGAGGGAGAGAGGTTTAAAGGCGGTTCCAACGTACCAGAGAAGGCACAATGGAACCGCCTTCTGTGGCTGTGCCGTAAAACGGAAATCATTTAAGGCGGTTCCCTGAACCGCCGTGGTTTTTTATGTATATTTGAACTCGAAAACAACGTTCGGTCCAATACTTTCGATATCGCAAGTATCACAGCCATCGGGGTGTTTAGACATATGCGTACGATATCGATGGTATTGGGAGCTCAGTTTAGTATACATTCGAGTTCGACAGCCTAAAATGAACTACAAGAATTTCGATATCGGGTGTATCTGAAATATATATTCGGGGTTTCGATATCGCAAATGTAATTGAAATTTGAAATCTAAGAACATAATGTTTCGTATTCGAAACTCCATAAACCATAATTCGATATCGATTTATTTACTATATGCACCAAAACTCAATTAGACCTTTATCGATATCGAATATATGTTCGTAGCTCTTCGATATCGTAATATACTTTGAATATGCATGGACTTAACTACACACTTTCGATATCGCAACATGAGTTTTACTCCAACGTAATCGAATTGATTATAATCCCAACGACGAGCGACTGATATCGCAAGCAAATTCGGCTGAAGCCCTGTCACAAGACCAGAGACACATTTCGATGTCGTATGAGTTATGTGATGTTTGCACTATCGAATAATATGTCGGTTATAATTTCCGTGCGATATTGTTAAGGTTAGAAAGGGAACGAATAATATACGCGATACCGAAAGTAAAATTCGGTTCGAGCCCTGCTGCAATGCCCGAATATGGCGACGATATCGAACATGTTGTCTGTCATATGCATAGGCGATATCGAAACCTATAATTCCAATAGTTGCGAGTTCGAAACCGATAATTATAATATTGCGTATTCGAAAGTTACATCTGCCCAGACAACCAAAAGCTACACTAATAGCTAAAATCCAAACCACATGTAACATTAAACTAGTCTATGATAGTAGAACAACACAACTAAATTATCATTTAACCTAAATCTATGCTTAGGAGAAACGGGGATGATATAACCCGGCCACGAACCAATAAAAGGTGGCGTGCGAACTTATTTCTTGCATCATTCAATTCGGCCATAGTGTAGGGAGTTTGGTCATCTTCAAAAATCTACATTTTTGTGATATAACAAGGAAATAAAAAAATCGATGTCAAGTTATATTCCAAAGTTTAATGAGAGATGAAAAAACTTGATGATGAAAATGAGCCTACTTGACGGAGATCAAGATTGTCCAACGTTAGAGAATCAACACACTTGTCGGTAAATATGAATGTGTAGTAGCCGCATTCCCAAGTAGATCGTTGTCTCTTGTACTTTGTTGATTTGAAAATCCAAGAACGGTAGTTAGACAATGAAATTATTTCTAAAACATTAAAAGCAACACAAATGAAATTGCTTACCGTTATTTGTATGAGTTCAAAAGATTGAAGGGTATTATCATTAACCTCATGCATAACCACCTCGACAAGATCGGCAAAGGCTTTGGTTGGTGGAAGGTTTAGAGAATCAATCCAATAGACTCGCTTTTGCTCGGGTACCATAGCAACAAAACGCCAATGGCCACTAGTACAAAATTGGCAATAGAAAATTAAATAAGACAATAGCATATGTTTTCAAATGAAGTATATAGAAAGATGATTACCCTTCTAGGTAGTAGCCTATCAATATCTTCTTGTTTTCCATACGAAGTAAATTGGTAAGATAAGCACGTTGGCTTGTTGGTGCCCTGCCTTCAAATAAAGTGATGGAATGAGGACATAGGAAACCTATCCAATGTTTTGCCTTTTGCAAAGACTTGTGATGCATATAGCTAGTAGTGTAATTGTAAACAATTAGTACGAGATGTAAAGGTTAAAATAATATAATGTAAATTTAATATGAGGAAACTTACGTTTGATGTAGTGATAGCATAGTGGAGTCCAATTCCAACATATGCCAAAAATCTTTGAAATCTTGCAAAGGAACCTTCAAGTCCCTCCTCACTCCGAACACTTGCTCGTTACCCAAAAATTGACATATCATATTTATGTCTTTGTGATCTAAGTACTCATGTAATGTTCTAACGAACATAGGGAGTCACCTCAACAATTCAAGTGTTTGCTTTGCGTCAAAAGAGGTTGGGTATTTTTTAACTATTGTTGGTTTCTTCAACTCGGAAGGTTTTTTCCTAACGGGTATGTCATTACAATTTCCATCAACTATCAACCAACGCGGCCAAATAACAAACCGGCTCACCGCTTGCCCTACCCTAACGATGTTCCCTTCGGGCATTGGTAAAAGTGCCATTTTGTCTATCGCCCTACCTATCCCAACTTTACCAAATCCTACGGGAATGGCTTGTAAATGGTGTGTGCGCATTCCCTCATCAAAAGTTCCATTAGCAACATGTTTTGGGGGTTCGTTATCACCAACATCAATGAAGAGCTTGTATGTCAAAATCTAATGAAATTTAAATTTGAAAGTCAATACTCACGTAATATTAAAATAAATTGACATTGTGAGTGTAGGGATTACCTTAATGGGGGTTGGCTTGGAAGTGATTTCTTTGGCTTTTTCAACGTACCGTCGATTTGGTTCAAAGTCCACATTTCCATTGATTACCTCACGTTCTTCGTTTATTGGAGAATGATGTGATCCCCTTGACGATGGACGTCGCTCACCAACAACGACACACTCTTTGGGTGGATGGACATAACCAATTTGTTGAGCCATGCCTCGTAACTCATTTCGCATATCCTCAATCTCAATTCTTTGCTTCTCCATTGATTCGTTTTGCAAGAGGATCGTCTTCTTGGCTATATATAGTTCCGATGGCTTGGATTTTCCGTTAGTTCGCTTAATGCCAAAAGCATCTCGTTGACTCAAGTGGCGACCTACCCCCTTGCCCTCCCGGGATGATCTTTACCAATTGCTTTAGCCAATATATCACACTTACCTACGGGTGCAAATAGACCTTCTTTTTCTTGAACCACAATTTCATCCTATAGAGAGATTATTCATTATTTGGATCTAATCACAACACATGTATTAAATACTAATAAAGTGAATGATCAAAATAAACCACGATTACCACTTTTTTTGCAACTTGTTCAACTTCGGTCGTTGAGTAATTTCCACCGTCCTTCATCCTTCCTCTAACAAACAATTCATGGCGTGGAATGTCATCATGTTTCAATGGTACCACCTTCTCGAGGGCCTCTTCTAGGGTCATCCCCCCTCAACCAATTTTGTTGTGTCCACTTCGCATCTCTCTTTAGATATCTTCTTTCCCACCCCTATATACCCCGACCTACTCATTGTATGATAGAGTTTATTTGCCTTTGCACTTTTGATTTTCACATATCGGGTACCCTACAATAAACATGATTGTGTTAGTATAAGTTAAAAATGAAATGAAGGCACACATAACAAAAGTTATAGATGATATTACTGGCCCAGAGGCCTACTGGGCCGATAACATGGTCCGCGGCCCAGCACGTCTAGGGCGATACCTTTCCCGCTAAGGAGCATGTCCGGACAAGAAAGAAGGACGGATGGGGACAAAGGAAAGTGGTCCTGCATCTTATCTCAAGCAGGCTAGCTCGGCTATAAATACTAGTCTCAAACAGTGAACAAGGTATGTGACTCATATCTCTCTACCTTATATTGAGAGTTCCTTCCGTACGTTTTCCTTCCCCACTATCCCCATCTCATCATCACGCCGGAGCTTCTTCCCCGGGATACCCCCCGGGGATTGTTTTGCAGGACTAAAGAGGGCCGGCCGAGGAGGGGACTAGGGAAGCGTCCAATCAGGAAGATGGGCGGAAACTGGTAGCATCAATTGGCACGCCCAGTGGGATTTTTCCACCTTCGCAGGATGGAGTCGCCAAGGAGATGGCGCGGGCGCCCTAAGAAGAACGCAGCACCTTCAGGGGGAGATTCTCTTCCACCCCCGGGAGACGAGGTGACCTTAAGGCAGTTGCAGGAGGAGGCTAGACACCAGCGAGAGCTAGGGGTACCGCAAGACGGCCACGTTGAAACTGCCTCCGACGAAGCCTACTCGGAAGGAGAGTACCAGGATGAGCAGGAAGGGCTTGGGCTCGCCGGGGATGGCACCACCCGGGACCATGGACCTGAAGCCCGGGAGGAGGGGCAGCCCTTAGTTAGTACGGAGCAAGTGACGGCCTTGGAATTTATGAGAGCCAACAAGGAGTTGTACCGTCAGTGGGTACTCTCCACCCGGGAAAGCCTGAGGCGAAGGGAACCCGGGAGGAACCAGGCAGGTCCTCTAGGGGGGTACCAAAGAGAGGTTATTGATTTGGACGGAGCCGTTCAGCCGCCAAAGCTACAGGGGCGTGTAAATTGCTCCACCGTCCCACCCTCTTTCCCTCAGAATTTCGGGGTTGGGAAGGAGCGGCTACGGGACAACAATCGAATCTGGTTCCACATGCTCCACCCTATTACCCGCGTTCCAGTTGGGGGGCGGGACAAATTGGGTATGACCTGCCAGTCATGCCTGCGGAGCCGTTTGGGTATCAGGCCCCTGGAACCCAGGGAAACCCGATCCAGTATTCCGGACCCATGTATGGATCAATGGGGATGAACTTCGGTTACCCGGAGAGATACTATCGGGAGGACGATAGGATGCGGGGCTATCAGGTGGCACAGCAGGACCCCACCTCCTTGGAGGCTCGGCTAGACAAACTGGTGGGAAGAAACGGAGCTAAACCTACCTCCCCTTGGGTACCTCGAGTGCTCGCGTACCCATGGCCGCCGGGCCTACGGACCCCGGAGGGAATCCCAACATATAATGGAGAGACAGACCCGGAGGAGTTTGTCAGGACGTACCAGAACCTAATGGTGTCAAGGGACTTCCCGGAGGAATTAAGATGCAAGCTGGTGGGCTGTTACCTGAGAGGAAACTGTCTCTCATGGTTCGATTCGTTGCCTCGAGAAAGTCTCAGAGATTATTACGATTTCTCTAAGGCCTTGCTGTTTAGATACGCCGGATTAAAGAAGGAAGGAAAGCAGTTGACTGAGCTTTTGGCTACCCGGCAGAAGGCTGCTGAAGGGTCAATGGAATACTATCGAAGGTACATGGACGATAGCATGAAGGTTGTCGACAGGCAGCAGCAGGAGAAGGCAGTGATTAGCGGATTTATAAATGGCTTGAGGGATATGGTGCTGTTCCAGAAGTTGATGGAAAATATCCCGGAAACCTTTCACAACTTGCAAATGGCGGTACAACTATACTGCGCGATTAATGATGCCACACGGAAGAGAAAGGAAGAATCTGGGGGATTCCTCCCGGATAAGATAGAAAGAAGGAGAATGGCAGACCCAAGTAGAAGGGACCCCGCTCCCGCACTGATAAACCGGGCAAGGGCGGACAGTTTCACCCCGCTCAGCAAATCCCGATCGGAGATTCATGCTATCCACAAGGACCTGTTCCCGGATCCATTGCCCATCCACGGGACCCCGTCTAGGGAAAACGCGGACAAGTGGTGTGCCTACCACAAGTCTTATGGGCATGCGACAGAGGGGTGTAGGATGCTGAGGAACGAGATAGAAAGACTGATAGAACGGGGACAGCTGAGAGATTGCGTGGCCGCGGAGGTAAAGAAGGAGAATCCCCGGGACCAGCCTCAGGAGTAGCCCCGCAGGAGGTGGAGACCTAACCCGGGGAGAGGAAACGGAAGAATCCAAGGCAACCAAGGTAATAGGGCCCCGGGGAGGCCCGCCATAGCCGCCGCGCCGGTCCAAGCAGTGGAGCCGGCCCCAATACCCAACAGGATGATCAACGTGATCAGCGGAGAAGTCGGAGAAGCATGTCAGTCAGTCTCCGCTATCCGGGCCCGGACCCGGTATGTTCCCCCGGGGGAGGTTCAAGGGAAAAGGTTTCGCCCCGATGAAGCTCTCACTTTCTCTGAAGCGGATGCAGCCCCGCCGCAGATACCCCATTCTGACCCGATGGTGGTAACGGCGGAGATTGAAGGCTTCTTGGTCAAAAGGGTGTTTGTGGACGATGGGAGCAGCGTAGAGATCATATTCGCTTCTTGTTTCGATCAGTTGGGAATTGGGAGACAGAACCTTAAACCTCCCTTATCTCCCTTGTTAGGGTTCACGGGCAAACCCGAAGTTCCCCTAGGTGTTATTCCCCTCGCAGTGTGTATGGTGGATGAGAAGGACCGGAGCAAGAGGATCTCGGTGACATGCAACTTTGCGGTTATTGACGCACCCTCGCCGTACAACGTGATCATAGGAAGGCCATGGCTAACTCAAGCCCGGGCAGCGAGTTGTCCGTATCTGCTGACGATGAAGTTCCCCACTGCGCAAGGTGTGGCGGTCGTGCGGGGTAGCCAAGCAGTCGCAAGAAGTTGCATGATGACGGCGGTGCTGGACGCAAAGAAAGCATTAGGGGTGGTACACGGTGGGAAAAGACCTCCCGGAGGAAGTAAAAGGCGCACTGAAGGAACTTTTGGCCAAGTATCAGGGAGTATTCTCGTGGAGCCCGGAGGACATGGTGGGGGTGTTACCAGAGTTGGGGGTATACAAGCTGAACATAAGCCCTGCAACTAAACCAATCAGGCAGAAGAAAAGGCCTGTAGCACCGGAAAGAGCAGAATTTATAAAGAATGAAGTAAAGAAGCTGGAGAGAGCCGGGGTGGTCGAGGAAATCATCTACCCGGAATGGATAGCTAACCCGGTCTTAGTAAAGAAGCACGATGGAAGCTGGCGCATGTGTATTGACTTTACGGATTTGAATAAGTGCTGCCCCAAAGACAGCTATCCTCTCCCAAATCTGGACCGGCTGGCAGAAGGTATTGCGGGGTATTCGGTGCTGGCCTTCTTCGACGCACATAAAGGGTATCACCAGGTGCAGATGGATGAGGCGGACAAGGCGAAAACCTCATTCATCACCAATTTTGGAACCTTTTGCTACAAGAAGATGCCCTTCGGGCTGAAGAACGCGGGGGCTACGTACCAGAGAATGGTGGACAAGCTCTTCAAGGATCAAGTGGGAAGAAACATGGAGGTGTATGTTGACGACATGGTGGTTAAAAGTAGGGCTTACGGGGCTTTCTTGAATGACCTGGAGGAGATGTTCGAAAAGCTGGAACGGAGCAATCTAAAGCTGAACCCCTCCAAAAGTACCATTGGAGTGGGTGCGGGGAAGTTCTTGGGTTTTATGGTGTCAAGCCGGGGCATCGACGTCAACCCGGAGAAGGTGGAAGCCTTAGCTAAGATGACCTCCCCTAGGTCGGTGAAAGAAGTACAGCGGTTAACAGGGTCCCTCGCGGCCCTCAGTCGGTTCCTGTCAAAGGGAGCAGACAGGCAGTTGCCTTTCTTCAACATTCTCAGGAGGGCCAAGGCGTTTGAGTGGTCTGGAGAATGTGAGAAGGCATTCCAAAATCTGAAAGAGCACCTTCAACAGTTGCCAACTTTAAAGAAGCCCCTCCCGGGGGAGGAGCTTTTCCTGTACATAGCGGCGTCCCGGGAGGCGGTAAGTGCCGTACTAATCAAAGAAGAGGAGGGAAAGCAGCACCCAATCTATTTTGTCAGCCGGGCACTTCGGGGGGCAGAAACCCGGTATACTGAGTTGGAGGAGTTGGTTCTGGCGCTGGCGCATGCTTCAAGGAGGCTTAAGCCCTACTTCCAGGGCCATCCCATAGTGGTTCTTACCAATTACCCGCTAAGACAAGTCATGTTCAAGCCGGAGGCATAAGGGAGAATGATGAAATGGGCCATAGAGCTGGGAGAGTATGAAATCCGGTATGAGCCAAGGAGGGCTATCAAGGGCCAGGCCCTAGCGGACTTCCTGTTGGAATCAGAAGCAAGGATAAATGAGGAACAGAAGACGCCTAACACTCCGGAGGATACGGCTAAGGCTGAGACAGACCCGGCTTGGAAATTATATGTAGATGGATCGGCGCACTCCGGGGGCAGTGGAGCAGGAATATTGTTAATCAGCCCGGAAGGGAAGGAGTATCCTTATGCAGTCCAATTCACTTTCAGAACAACCAACAATGAAGCCGAGTACGAAGCTTTGATCGCAGGGTTAAGGTTGGCAAAGGATATGGACATCAAAACTCTCACGGCACACAGTGATTCCCAAATTGTGGTGCAACAGGTAAAGGGAGAGTATGAAGCCCGGGAGAGGAGCCTGCAAAAATATCTGGAAGTGGTAAAGCCTTTGATAGCCGGGTTTAAAACCTTCGACTTGGTTCAAGTTCCCCGGGAGAAGAACAGCAAAGCAGACGTTTTGAGCAAATTGGCCTCCTCAGAGTTGAAACCTGAGCCCGACCAAAAGTTAT
The DNA here is from genome assembly GCA_963678965.1 of Cruciata laevipes. Lineage (NCBI taxonomy): Eukaryota > Viridiplantae > Streptophyta > Magnoliopsida > Gentianales > Rubiaceae > Cruciata > Cruciata laevipes. The sequence continues at coordinate 7,915,171 of OY787637.1, forward strand.
ACTTGGAAGTATTAGGGAGGAGGAGCTACCAGGAGAGCAATCAAGTAATGCTGGTGAACGAGGAAGAATCCTGGATCAGGCCCATGCGGGCATACCTAGAAGAAGGAACCATCCCGGAGGATAGGGCCCAGGCCCGGAAGCTAAGAGTTAAGGCGCCTAGGTATGTGATCCAGGGAGGGGAGCTGTACAAAAGAGGGTACCTCCAGCCTCTGCTAAAGTGTGTAGAGAGGTTGGAAGGCCGATACCTCATCCGGGAGATGCACGAGGGATCTAACGGGAGCCACCAGGGAGCACGCACCTTGGCCAAAAGGATCTTAAGGCGGGGGTACTATTGGCCGACGTTGTTCAAAGATGCGGAAGAACATGTACAGAAGTGCTTGGAATGCCAGGCATTTGCCCCGCTAATCCATGTTCCCCGGGAAGAATTAGTCGGAGTCACAGGAGCCTGGCCGTTCAGCAGATGGGGAATTGACTTGGTCGGACCATTCCCGACTGCCCCGGGAGGAGCCAAGTACCTGATCGTAGCGATCGATTACTTCAGCAAATGGGTGGAGGCAGAGCCGCTCACCAACATACGGGGACTAACTTGTGTCAAGTTTTGCTGGAAGAACATCATCTGTCGATTCGGCATCCCGAAGGTCATAGTCACGGATAACGGGGCGCAGTTCGAGAACGATCCTTTCAAATCATGGTGTGTCAAGTATGGTATAGAACAGAAGCTGACGTCGGTGTACCACCCCCAGGCGAACGGGCAAGTAGAGGTCACCAACCGCACCATCATCAAAGGACTAAAAACCCGCTTGGAAGGCGCGCGGGGAAATTGGATCTGGGAGCTACCCAGTGTTCTTTGGGCCCATAGGACTACAGAAAGCTCAGCTACTGGGGAATCTCCGTATGGCTTGGTGTACGGGTCAGAGGCAGTAATACCCGCAGAGATTGGGATCCCAAGCCCTCGAACTCAATACCAGCGCCCGGAAGAAGAAGACGATGGACGACGCCTTGACTTGGATCTCCTGGAAGAGAAGCGAGAGAATGCGGCACTTCAGGAAGCCGAGGTGAAGGAGAGAGTAAAGAGGTACCACGACAGAAGGGTGCGGAAAGAAGTCTTCATCCCAGAAGACTGGGTAATGAGGAGGAACGATAAGAGCCGCCAAGCCCCGGAGGGCAAACTTGCACCCAACTGGGAAGGACCATACAAGATCAAGGAAGCACACCCGGGAGGGAGCTATGTGCTGGAGGACAAGCAAGGAAAGGAGATCCCCAGGAGGTGGAACGTAGCTAACCTGAGAAGGTTTTACGGGAAGTAGAGTACCCCGCATCATACCACAGCTACTAAAGCATGAATATGCCAGGCATGGATATGCCAGGCATAGGTATGCCCCTCCCGGAAGCGTGAATACGCTAAGCATGAATATGCTAGGCATGAATATGCCAGGTATGGATATACCCCTCCTGGAAGCATGAATATGCCCGGAGAGAGAGAGAACCCGACGCTCGGCCTCGTTCCGGGTTTAGAGGAATATTTGCTTAAAAGGGACCCATGGGTAGCTCCCATTTAGGTGCCCCGCTAGAATGGACCCGGAGCTTGAATGAAGCCCGGGGATCAAAGAATGTAATGTTTACAGGGAAAAGTTAATGAGAAGGGTCTTTTCGAAAAAGAAAAAAAAACAATTTTATTCAATCCGCTGCATTACAAATCGCATGAATATGCGGTCATATTTATTATAGGACGATTACAGAAGCAATTTACATACAAGTATCCCTATCTACTTGCTACTATACCCACTTGGGACCTGACCCGGAAGCACCCTCAGGGTTACCCGGGCGGAAACCCCATCCGAAGAATTGTGAGGACAGGAGATCTTCGGCAAAGCGGGCATCCGGGGCTTGATTCCACGCAAGCTCCTCCTCCAATTGCGCGGCGTCTTCTTCGTTTAATTCAGGGATGGGCACAACCACGGATCCCTCTGGAAGAGGCTCCGCCAGACGCATTCTTCTCACCCCGTCAGAAGTAACAAACCTGTACTTAGGAAACATAACTGCTGCACTTTTACCCTTCTCTTCCCGGCTAATACGAGTACCTTCGGCAGTCTTAATCCCCTTCGTGGTGACCCCAAAGTCGGCAATCTCCCGGATGCGTCTTATCCGGCGGGCCACCTCTTCCGGGTCAATGGACACAGTCATGTCCTCATATCTTTCGTATGCCACGTCCACCTCCGCCCGGGGAGGAACTCGGCGAAGGCTGGAGGGATAGGGCTCAACTTCCCCCGCGGCTATCTTATTATGCCATTCAACGACATCCAGATAGGCCTTACGATGAGGAGCTCCCTCACCAAACCTCTTCGGGTTAGCCTCCATACGTTCTATCGTCCTGCGAACCCCGGCTGGAATATCGGTAAGAGGAGATACCCCAACTAAGCCATTCTTGAGACCCAACAGGTGGTAGGATAACCGGGTGATTAATAGAGCATCCTGGAGGACCCTATTCATATGAGTAAGGGACCGATTCTCCTTCTCAAAGTCGCAGAGAAGCTTGTTCTGAGCGGAGCGGGTCTCCAATGTCCTCAGTTTCTCCTGCGCCCGCTCTAGTTCACCCCACACCATACCTAACTCCTTGGCAGTACGATGCTGGGAGTCATCGTGAAGGGCTTGCAGCTCAGCTATGGTCTGGTGAGAGTTCAGGGCCTCCCGCATATGATCAGAAGCAAGGTCGAAGCACTGGTTCAACGACCCGAACTTGGCATCAACTGCCTTAAGAAACGCCACCAGCACCCGGATCGACCCAAACTCTTGAAGGAAGCATTCCAACCCCGCCTCAGCTAATGCCCGGTTAGCCTGGTCGCCTCCAAACCGCCAATGGGCTAGCTTCCTTTGAAGGAAAGAGCATTGGAAGCACCCAGCGCGGGGGAGAGAGAAGTAGGTGCCGGAAGAACTACTAGGATGAGGAAAAACATAAGGCATGGGCCCGCGCGGGGGAATCTCCTCTAAGGGACGCTCAGACTACAAAAAAAAAGAAAACGGTAATATCATTAAAAGGCAGAACTTGTCATTAATCAAAATAGGCACCAAGGCCAAAGTTCTACATACACTTCCCCGGGGGAAGGAAAGCTACAAAACGTTTAAAAAAGGAAGATTACAAGGGAAAAGGCAGGCTAAAGTCTAGAGTTATACATGGTCTCCAGTAGAGTGCCCCTCTCCCGGAACAGCGTGGGCTCTTTCGAACCTCCTCTCCAGCTCCACCAGATCCTCGGTGGTCCACTCGGGGCCAGCATAAGCAGGGGCGTCCACGGCGGGCTCATCAGCGGACCGTTCAGGGTATCCCACCTTCCGCGTAGCCTTCCGGGTTTGGTAAAGAAGGTCGTCTTGACCCGCAGCAAGGCCAACCCGGTAGTCCCCCCCTTGGACTTGAACCGCTTGGTACCCAAAATTGTCAGGCACCGCGCAGTATTCGAGATAATTCTCTGCCCAATGGGGTGTCTCTGGGACGACCCCATAAACATTGAAGTCCTCGGAGCCAGGGTCGGGGCAGGAGGCCTCACCGATTGCAGGGAGCTTCATTTTCCTGATATCAGAAGCAGAAGAAGCCCGGGAGGACATCTCTAGGGATCGCCACAGCTGGGGCACCAAACTTTCCAGACTCGCTTCCTGAAGATCCCGGAAGCGATGGTTTAACAGGTCATTGGCCTTGGGCCGATAGTAGGACGCCTGGGCATCAAGACGCGCGAGCCCGGGCAACCAACCCCGCAAACTCCGATACATCTCATGACAGGCGTCCGCGCTGGCCGCAGCAGCAATCCCCTCCAGCTTCTTCTCGAACGCCTCAGAGCGAAGGAGCTTCTGTGTGACAGCATTGAAGGCCTCGGGCTGAGAACTCTTCTTGTCCTTCTTCAGGGCGGAGTACTTCTTTTCCACCTCCGCCAACTTTTTCTCCTTATCAGCCAGCTTCCTTTTGGCCTCTTCTAGCTGGGCCGCGAGGCCATCTTGCCCGGCTAGCTTCTCCCTGGTCTCGCGGAGTTCCTTCTCCATCTTAGCAAACAGCCCCGCGCTGTATTTGGAGTAGGTCCGGTTCAATGCCTCGGCAAACTGAGAGTCCGCCAGGACGGCGTCGGCAAAGGTAATGCTCTGCACAACAAAGAAGAAGCAAGAAAGTAAGGAAAACGAAGGAATTGCCTTAGATAAAAGACAGATCTAGAATAGCGGTTACCTCTTCTTTTTCTTCCGGGATAGCTTCGGAAGCAGTAGCCCGCGGAGGAGGAGGAGGAGGAGGAGGGAAGTCCTGGGTCCTCTGACGAGAGGAAGGGGGCGACCCGGATAGCTCGCTAGGAGGCGGCCGTTTGAACCGCGAGCTTGCCCCACCGCTGTAAGTAGGGTGTTGGATGAAGGATCGACGCCCGGGGGTAGGCAATGAGCCGGGAGTAGCGCGGGCCTCAGAAGAAGGCCCGGAGGATGCCTGCTGGCGAGACTTGGGCGGCGCACGAGGCCTCTGGGGGACAAGAGCGGGGTTCTCGGGGGGAGGTGGCCCAGGTTGGGAAGCTACTGGCGGTGTTAAAGGAGTCTGTTGATCTGGGTGAGCGTCCCCCGCTAGAGCATCGCCCCCGGAAGATTTGTCGGTGAGGGCCATGACGTCTGCGTACAAAGAAGGTTGTACTGAAACCAAACAAACAATGAAGTTAGACTGAAAATAAAATAAAAATAAAAAAAATCTTGATAAAACCATAATAGGCACCTCCATCTGGCCACACCGCGGAGATGCGCGGGAGCGTGAAGAGGTCGCGGGGATAGATCCCGCGAGGCCAGAAATAGCCCGCGTTCCCGTTCTTATAGAAGGAATCCATATCAAGGGGGGTGAGGCGGAGGAAGTTATGGTCACTGGCAATGTTCGCCGGGAGATTGGAAAGAGGCTTCTTCTCTTCTGGAACGAGGAAGTCGTTCCAAGTAGGCATAGGATAGGCCTGGGAATCGCACAGGAAGAAACCCTTTGAAGGATATCCTTTAGCGGATTTGGGTTTGGACAGGATGAAGTCCTTTATCCCGGATCGAATGGTAAAAGAGAAAATGCCCGGGAAGGATGCGTGTGCCTTCCGTAAGGCGTAGAAGGATCGAAAGAGCAAGAGGGAAGGAAAAACGGCGCACCGGGCACAGTTAAGTAAGAAGGCCAGAATAAGAACGACCCCGTTAGGGTGTAGTTGGGCCGGGGCCACGTTATAAAATTGGAGGATATCAAGAAAGAGAGGAGGGAAGGGCAGGCTAAGCCCATACTGAAAATGAATCCGCGGGATGCACGTGGTCCCTCGCTCTGAGACTCCCGGGGGAAGTTTGGAAAGACGGGCGTTTAAAGGAAGAGGGATAAAAGAGCGCTTCGCTAAGTCTAGAACATCCCTATTTAACGAAGGGGAATCCCCGGGGACGTCGAAAAATTTGAGACCCAAGGGGCGCACTCCGTGAGTAGGCCCCCGGGGAATATCATCGCCGATTTCCCCGCCGAACATGTCCGCATCCTGATCATCTAAAGGGAAGTCAGGATCCTCGGATGGGCGCGAACCCGCCTCATCCAAATTCGACTCACCCGGGGTAAGTAGTTCCCGGGGTGAACTAAAAGCCTCGGAATAGATGTCTGGAGAGGAGGCGGGGGAAGGGATAAGGTTATCAGCAACCCGGGACGGGACCTCGAGCTGATATCGAGCTTCTTCGGTGTCAGAAGAAGAGTGGGAAAGAATTGGAGAGTTCATGATGGGGGAAGAAGGAGAGGGAGAGCGAGAGCTTACTTGATCAAGAGAGCAGAGCTTCAGGGAAGTTTTGAGGAGAGTAGTTTAGAGAAAAGGGGTTTGGGACCTTATATAGGCAGGTGAATAGGAACCGCCACCTCAAAAGAAGGGAAAGTAATCATGACACGGCAAAAGAGGTACTGATTAATGCAGAATGGGAAAAGGTGGTGTCAACAGAAACTGATTTTAACACGGAGGGGCCCTACCCCAAGGGTAACGTCAGGGGAAGGTTATGAGACCAGTTCCCCGCATCACGGAAACCCGGGTGACTGTTCTGGGGGGCTAGTGATATTACTGGCCCAGAGGCCTACTGGGCCGATAACATGGTCCGCGGCCCAGCACGTCTAGGGCGATACCTTTCCCGCTAAGGAGCATATCCGGACAAGAAAGAAGGACGGATGGGGACAAAGGAAAGTGGTCCTGCATCTTATCTCAAGCAGGCTAGCTCGGCTATAAATACTAGTCTCAAACAGTGAACAAGGTATGTGACTCATATCTCTCTACCTTATATTGAGAGTTCCTTCCGTACGTTTTCCTTCCCCACTATCCCCATCTCATCATCACGCCGGAGCTTCTTCCCCGGGATACCCCCCGGGGATTGTTTTGCAGGACTAAAGAGGGCCGGCCGAGGAGGGGACTAGGGAAGCGTCCAATCAGGAAGACGGGCGGAAACTGGTAGCATCAATAGACTAACATCCGCTTCATGATCGAGAGTCCTTTGCTTGAAAGTTTCCCAACTTGATTCGAGAATACCATTGTATTTGACTCGAGGATGTTGACCAACTCTTTTCCCACCCTCGTATATGTAGTCCTTGGCCAATCTATACTTGAAGTCTCGGCTTGCCTTGGACACTATGTTCAAAGCAATTTTTTTCACGGCTTCCTCATCCGATGCATCAATCTCAAAGGGTTCCTTGTATCAATACCATTGATTGCGTTAAAAAATGGTGCAATAAAAAAACATAGTACAAATTGATAATGATGTATAGGTATTGGTAAAGATGTACCTTACACTCTTCATATAAGTTGTCTCTTTTATCTTGCTCGACTTCCTTCCAAGAAATTACTTTTATGTCCACTCTTGTTCTACCTTTGCAACCACACCAACTTGACCACAACGCCCTCTCATTCGATATAGCTACACCATGACGATCAAAACTCATTGGTGTCTTAATATGGTTATCCAAACGCCTTTGAACAATCTGGCAATGCTCTTGAGCAACTTTGCGACTACTAAGTTCCTTTGCTACAATCTTTGTATTTTTGCTATTGTGTTTACTCTTATTCTTCGGTTGCTCATCGTTAGCATCCTTTGCACGTTTATTGTTAGCCATATTAAGATCCCTACAAATAGAAGTACATGACAATAGTCATAGGTTAGAGCTCTACAAACATGTTCTAGCTATGAACTTATGTCAAAATAAGTTCTCCCAACAAATACTCATACAACATATAGAGTCATAAATTATTAACACCTTAGTCCATGTTAAGATGACATTAGAGCACAATAGGATGTAATTAAAGTTTAACCCAAATTGGAGGAAAAAACTCAAACCCTAGGTATTCAAAAAAAGAAATGGACTACTCACCCTTAGTAGTAATTGATGTTTGAAGTGTACCACCCAACCTTCTCAATGAAAGCCCATTCAATGAACACAACCCTTGAGGTCTCAAGAACCCTAAATGTGTCATGTGGAGAAATGGATGAAGATTGACCAACAAACCCTCAAATTTCAAAAGTTATAGATGAAAATCAATGCAATAAAACAAATATGATGGATTGATTGAGAGATATACAATAGATGATGAAATGTGAGGGAAACATTGATGGAAGAGGTGGGTAGAGGGTTTGAAACCCAATAAATGCGCTTACACCAATTATTTTGGCGTTTGGATGATTTTGGGTGTATTTGACCCGACGAGATTGCAGCTGACTCGCATTAAATGCATCCAACCGAGAATACTTTCGATATCGAAGGTTAAATTCGTTTAAGTAATATGCCTTTTCGACTTCGCAGTATTATTTTCATGGGCTAGGGTTTAAGGTCAATTAGGGTCAACGTGGGTTTCCACTAAATAATACCCACGTCGGTAGCGATTTCGAAAGGCAAAAGTTAATACGTTCGATATCGATATATTAATAATTAGAGTCTTCGATATCGAAGACACTTTTGAGGGTCTAGGGTTTAAGGTCAATGAGGGTCAACGTGGGTAGTACCCGGTTTAGTTGCGAGTTCGAAAGCGTTAGTTCTAAACTTGCGATATCGAAAGTCATTTCCTAATGGTACACAAATTTGAGAATTATATATTTTGGCGTTAATAAATTATTTATTTTAAATTACATTGTATTGGATATCTGTCATAGTATTGTATTGACCCAATTTTGTTATTATATAATTGATCAATAGGTTTGATTATTAATTTCATATTTCACAAAAACTATGATTGGGATGTAACACCAGTAATTTAGTACTTCGACATTAATATGATAGATGGTGTGATATTATGTATAATTTTATTGGATATTTCATTTATTTATTGCATTAAATAGATTACTATGTAATAAAGTCCATAGTTTGGTTTGAAGTATATAGGTGGCTCATTACTGTGTTGCGTCTAAGTTTGTTGTTTTTTGAATGCATATATGCTATTTGTTGATTAAAAATCTATATTAAAACCATATTAATTTAAATTCACTAATACTGATATTGTGTTATAAATTAAAATTATTAACGTGCAGCATAATAAAGTTCATCGGGTTAGCGAAAAACTGATAACTTTATAATGTTAAAAATTAGTAACAACCTATTTTTTATTACATTTATGATCTTAAATAGCTTTACAACTTATATTATAGTATAAAAATATAAAAGTATTGCATCTAATTTCATACCTTTATGTTGATGATTATGGTATGAATCAACCCAACAATTTTATGAACATTCAATCACTTAGATTGGAGTTTGAAATCGGAAATCAAGTGTTGGAACAAAATACCCACACAAGAAAATAACCTAAGTTTTGAGGGTTGACCAATTTAAAACGCAATTTTTCCCAAACCATATATATTTTCGATATCGAAGGTTTATAAATTCTAGCCCCATAGGTCATTCGATATCGATAGTACTTGATCAATACCCTAAGCAGAATGTTTTCGATATCGATAGGTTTTTTAATATGATTTCGATATCGAATAAATATTATCCTAGTCTCTGTCAAGAAGGTCGAACTAATTTGCGAAATCGAATATTTATGTTAACACCTTCGATATCGTATACATTATATGAGACTTGTTTCTGTAAACCCAAAACTTTAATTTCGATATCGACCTGTATCCGTGTAGATTTTCGAATTCGTAATATGGTAAATTTGGGTTTCGATATCGAACGTTTAGTAGCCCTGTGTCAGTAGACAAATAGACTAAAAATATCTTTGACCCTAATTTCTTGTTTGCTCCGTCCAATTAATCACATGGGGACCACAACTATGTTGGGAAGTCTATTTTATGGGATCTCAAACATCATTTTCATCCAAGCCTTTTCTTTTCTTCCTTCTTCCTCCTCTCCTTGTTTTTTTTTCATATTATGGCGGGCAATAGCAATATATCCCCGGCTGAACAAAGAAGGATAGCAATGGAAGTAAGGATTGCAAAGTTGAGGACTGATAGGATGAGAGGTATGAATTATTACTCAACATAGTGCTGGATCCTCAATGATTTTACATTTTTTGCTTACACACTTCATTATTACTAATTTGAATATTGTATGAAATATGTAGAGTGGGAAGACGTTGTTGAACCTGAGCAACGCCGCAAGCTGGACTTCTTGAAGAATCAATTTCAATATCTTTTTCCTCGGTTGGGGGCTGCACGAATTCCATGGGATGATTCATACATAATCTTAGAATCACAAAAGGAGTTTGACAAAGAATACACTCGTGGTGTAGTAAGTTATCCCCTCAATTATTCTTTTGTGAAATTGACTACAATATTAATCATATATACAGTTTTAAAGATCAAATTATGGATTTTTTTTTTACTTGTTGCAATAATTTATGATTTTCAGAAAAGAATAGAGTTGATGCGCCGTGCGGTTGAGAAAGGGCTGATTAGGGCGGAGAAAGAAATTAGGGAGACCCATGAAGCTAAGGAAGAAATTATCAGACTAGGCAGACAACATTTCATTGGAGTTACTGTGGATCCATCAGAACCGGAGTACACTATGGAAAGTTTTTTGTACTGGGATATTGCTGCAGAATCCTGTTCAAGTTCAACAGGTGAAGGATGGTCTTCAGAAGCTGAAGAAGATTGAATTTGAATGCTTGATCTAATATTCTGGCCGTTCATGTTTCCAAGGTGTTTTTAGGATCACTTTTTTTTTTTAATTTTAAACCACCAAAGGTGGAGGGATGTATATAGGCTTCCCCATGCCTGTTAACTAACGAGAAAGTAAAAGTACAAAAACCGCTTATAAATATAGCGGTTATAGTAGAAACCTACTGAAGGATTCTACATGAAGCTGAGCATAGCTTCCAAAAAGAATGAGCTATACTAATATATATACTGGAGCAGTCATTCTATGTTTCAAAAAGATTGCAAGACAAGGACTGTAAGAGAGGAGGACTGAGAAACCATTTGCTTATTAGTGAATCAGAAGCGCTAGGCAACTGAGACCCAAGGCAGCCTATGGAGTAAGTCCTTCTGACAGAGCAAAATCCCCATCAGTTGCAAGAGTGGCATCATGATTCCTGAAGGATCCAGCAGGTGTCCAGCCATTTGAAATCAGGTTCAGGAGCAAAAACAGCAAGCAGCCTGGTTTGTAGGCCTCATTGATGTTTCCATCAATGAGCCTAAATATCTGTAGTCAAAGAAAATCAGTCAGTAGTATCCATTCTGGAAATCCTAATTGCAGGAGTGCTCATTTGATCTAATCTTATCATGCCTTGTATGATGTTAGGAAGATTGTTAAAAGTAAAGGAAGAGGCAAGATGAGATTGCAGGCAAAGCTTTGCCAGGGCATCTGCAGGCATGTTTGCTTCCCTTAGGACATGTATCAGAGAAATAGATGAGATGCCCTGGTGAATAGCATCTGCTAGTTCAAAAAGTTTCCGGTGGGCTGTGAGAGGATTAAGGATAGAGGAGATTGCAGTAAGGCAATCAGATTCAATTATGATAGAATCAGAAAAACCAGCTGCATGAGATATTGCAAATTGAATGGCTTTCATTTCTGCTTGTAGAGGAGAGGTAGCCTGAGTAAAGAAACTATGGCCAGAAATGAAAGCACCTCTATTATCCCTGATAATTATGCCAATGCCAGCATGAAGAGAATTCCATGCTGCATCAACATTAATTTTCAGTCCAGATAAAGGTTTTTGCCAAGCGATTTTAAAAATTCTAGGCTTAGGAGGTCTCTTGGCAAGAGGGAGAAAAGAATGGCTAGCAATTTCAGAATCAAGAGCAGTGGAGATATAGAAAGGTTTTGCACAGAATACCATAAAAATCTGCTCCTTGATAAGTTTAAGCACTGAAGGAAAAGATGCTGGAATATTATCATATAACCATCTATTTTTTGTTTTCCAAAGAGTCCAGCAAGTAATAGAAGGGGAGATTCTAATGATCAAATTTTGAAAAGCACTCAAACCATTATAAGTGAGATAGAAAGATAGTCTTTCCCAAATGGTTGAGAATTGCCTATCAGAAATCCCCATGAAAGAATGAACAATTTTCCAAATAGATAAGGAGAATGCACATGAGTTATAGTAATGGTCTAAAGAGTCTTCATTGCAACAAATAAAACATTTAGAAGGAAGACAGATGTGCATGGATTTCAGTATGTTATCAAATGGCAGAAAAGAATTAATCATTCTCCACATAAATACTGAAATTTTCTTTTCTAGCCTAGAGTTCCAAAGGTGTTGAATGGAAGAGATATTACCCATATTTTCTCTCAGGCCTGCATAGGTATTTTTGAAGTTGAAATGTCCTTTTTGATCAAGCTTCCAAATCAGTCTATCTTCTCTGTGAGGAAATAATTGGGAGTCCTGTAGAATAGAGAGAATGTGAGGAGAGATGTGTGGAGATAGCTATTGCAGTGCATTTGATTTATCATTTATAACAGAAGCAACAGTGCTATCTAAGGAGATGTTAGTAAGAACAGGATCACAGTGATCCAGAAGAGGGCCAGTATCAAGCCAATTGGATGACCAGAAATTACTGTCCCCCTTTCCAATTATTACTCTACAGTGAGACTCAGCCCAACTATTGATCTTGCAAATCCTTTTCCAGTTAGGAGAGGTTTGAAAAGAGCTAGGCAAAGATGCAATTAGATGAGTCCACATGGCTTCTGCCTGCTGATATTTCCACCAGAGTTTTACTGAGCATGTATCTATAATAGTGTGAATTGACCTAAAGCCTAATCCATTTTGTGAGATAGGAAAGCACAAGTCATTCCATTTCTTCCAAGACTTTTTAGGCTTTAAATCAGTTTCACCCCAAAAGAAGATGCTCAGTTTTCTCTCAATTTTTTTAACAACTTGTTTAGGTGGGACAATGACTGACCAAATATGTTGTGGTAAAGCATAAATACAAGCATTGATTAAAACCATTTTACCACCTGTAGACAGCCACTTATTTTTCCAGTTCAGAAGTTTATGATCAATTATTTCCAAAAGTGGCTGAAAATGGGCATTTAGTGTCTTACCTTTGTAGATGGGAACACCTAGGTACTTAAAAGGAAATTTCCCCATTTTTATTCCCAGAATGCTTTTGATAGAATTTATCTTAACTGGGGAGGCATGTTTGCTAATGAAGATATCACTTTTGTTATAATTTATCATTTGACCAGTGACCTCTTCAAATTTTTCTAAAAAAGCTTTGAATCTAGTCAAAGTAGTTTTGTCACCATTTAAAAAGACCACTGTGTCATCTGCATAACTAAGGTGAGATACTTGATAAGCATTTGCAGGAAGATCAAAGTAGGACATCTTATCATTAGCAAAAGCAAAAGCAAGACTTCTAGTGAAAGCTTCAGAGAAAATATTAAAAAGGAAGGGAGAGAGAGGGTCTCCTTGCTTTATACCTCTTGATGGCTGGAAGAAACCTACAGGCGCTTACCATTGATGATTACAGAAAACCATGCTTGTGAGAGATCTGCATGATGCTAAAGATAAACTGACCATGAAAACCAAATTTCATTAGAACTGCTTGTAAGAACTGCCATTTAATCCTATAAAAAGCTTTTTTTAGGTCAAGCTTAATTATACAGTTAGGTTCTCTAGATTTCCTATGTAAAAATCTAACCATCTCTTGAAGGAAAATGACATTATCAGATATGTCCCTTCCTTTCATGAAAGCAGATTGGTGAGGGGATATGATTTTTGACATTAGAGGCTTTAGTCTTTCCATTAGTAGTTTAGAACAGATTTTGTTCAAAACATTAGAAAGACTGATTGGCCTATAGTCATCAAAAGTGACAGGGGTTTCCTTCTTTGGGATGATAGCTATCCATGTACTAGCTATACCCCTAGGAATTGTACTACCTGCCTGGAAATCAGAAACAACATCAAGGAGGTCAGTTGCAATAATATCCCAAGAATTGATAAAGAATTTAGCAGTAAATCCATCAGGACCAGGGCTACTATTTTTGTTCATAGAAAAAACAACTTCCTTGAGCTCAGAAAGGGTTACAGGACTAAGGAGGTTCTGGTTCTCTTCTGTAGTGATGAGTTTGGGAATTTTACTAAGAAAATGTGATTGGAAAAAATCACTATCCTCACTACTATCATCAGAGAGCAAGTGCTGGTAGTATGTGATGGCTTCTGTTTCAATGTCCTCAATATTATCTAGCCATCTACCATCTGAGCTTTTAATTTTGGTGATACTAAGCTTATTCTTTCTTTCTTTAAGAGAATTATGAAAGAATTTTGTATTATTATCACCTTCTTTTAGCCATTTGATCTTTGATTTTTGTTTCCAAAAATGCTTTTGCTCAGAAATGGCCCTAACTAGTTTGGCTTTTGCATGCTTCAGTTTCACAAGCTAATCAAGAGAGTTATTTAAATCATAGGTAATTTCCTGTGCTTCTAACTCTCTCTCTGCTTTTTCAACATTATCATGCACATTCCCAAAATGATCTTTATTCCAGATTTTTAGAGCCTTTTTCAATCTAATCATTTTGAGAAAAAAACCAAGCATGCCTGATTCAGAGATTTGAAGATTCCAATTCTCTTTAATGATTTCATTAAATTCAGGTCTTTTGTACCATGTGTTTAAAAATCTAAAAGGTCTAGGAGATGAAGGAATATAGCTACCCAGAGTGAGCAAAAGGGGATTATGGTCAGAGGTAGCTCTTCCTAGGATTTGAATAGAGGAGGCTGGGAAATTTGAATTCCATTGAGAAGTGCATAAGCCTCTATCAAGTCTCTGTGAAGTGGGATTCCTATGTCTTTTATTGCTCCAGGTGTACAGATTTCCAACTGTGTTAATGTCAGAAAGTGCAAGAGTCATTAAAATCCCTTATACTACCAAGTTTAGGTGAGGAAGGGCCTCTATATTCATTAACAGAAGTGATTGCATTGAAATCTCCTATAATTAAAGAAGCATTGTGATTATGACTTAAAAGAGAAGACCACAGAGATTTTCTACCAGTCCTATTTCTTAAACCATAAACAAAGAATGCATCCATAGAATTATTTAAACAGTTAATGCTAACATGCAGATATTGGAGATGATCTTGAATAAGTGTGACAGAGATGTGAGATGACCAGAACAACCAAACATACAGTTATCAAAATGGAAAAGTTGTCTATAATGGTCACATTTGGAGTTATCATGCATTGGTTCAATTATACAAATCAAGTCAAATTTGTGTCTAATAGATAGATTGGATAATCTATCTAAAGAAGTTTCCATTCCCCTAATGTTCCACACTAAAATTTTTTTGGTGTGATTCATTGGGAAACATCTGTAAAGCTTCTTGACCTAGTCATGATTCTATTAACCTGAGTTAAATAGGAATCATTTTTAGGTTTAGCACTTTTTTGACCTTTCTTAGATTTTTTACCATTCAATGCATGAACAGTCATTACCTGAGAAGAACTTACCTCATCATCATGAGGAGACTGAAGAGGAAGAGCTTGCAAGTTAGTGTTTGAGTCCTCTTGAGTTCCTTCCTGTTCATTTGTGTCATCACTAGTAGAGAGAACATGAAACCTGTTGTGGAACCTTTTCTTCTGAGAGAGAAAAAACTTTTTAGCAGCTGATAAAGTATTAAAAGGAGAGTGAGACTTACTCTGCTTAGTCAAAAGGATATCATCATTGACTGAGAGTTTGCCTTTTCCTTTGTTATTCATTGGGTTTGATTTTGGAGTTGAGATTTTTCTGGCAAACTCTCTACTTGGAGAAGAGAATTGAGAGTATAATACCGGCCCAGAGCCCTGCTGGACCAGGAAAAGGGCCCGCGGCCCAGAACTAACAGAGAGGAACCTTTCCCGGTTAGAGACATGTCCGGACAAGAAAGAGGACAGATGATGACAAGGGAGGTGGCCCTGCAGCTCATCTTCAAAGCAGGTAAAGCTCAGCTATAAATACTAGCCTCAAACAGTGAACAAGGTATGTGACTTATATCTCTCTACTTTATATCGAGAGCACCTTCCATACGTTTTTCCTCCATCGCTATCCCCATCTCATCATCACGCCGGAGCTTCTTCCCCCGGACGCCTCCCGGAGATTGTTTTGCAGGGTTGTTGCAGGCTGATCTGGAAGGAGACCCGGATAGCGAATCCACCCGGACTTAGGTAGCATCAATTGGCACGCCCAGTGGGACCTTTCCACCTTCGCATGATGGAGTCGCCAAGGAGAGGGCGCGGGCACCCGAAGAAGAACACGGCACCTTCAGGGGGTGGTTCTCTTCCACCCCCGGGAGACGATGTGACCTTGAGGCAGTTGCAGGAGGAGGCTAGACACCAGCGGGAGTTAGGGGTACCGCAGGATGTCCACGTGGAAACTGCCTCTGACGAAGCCGACTCGGAAAGAGAGTACCAGGAGGAGCAAGGACCAAGGCCCGCCGGGGGAGGCAGTCCCTGGGCCCAGGGGCCTGAAGCCCGGGAGGAGGGACAATCCTTAGCCGAGGCGGAGGAATTGGCGGCGTTGGAGTTCATGAGAGCCAACAAGGAGTTGTACCGCCAGTGGGTACTCTCTACCCGAGAAAGTCATAGGCGGAGGGAACCTGGGGGAGACCCGACAGGACCTCTACGGGGGTACCAAAGAGAGGTTATTAACCTGGACGGAGTCGTTCAGCCGCCAAGGATACAGGGGCGTGTGAACTCTTCCACCGTCCCACCTTCTTTCCCTCCGAGTTTCGGGGTCGAAGGGGGGATGGCTACGGGACAACAATCGAATTTGGTTCCACACGCTCCACCCTATTACCCGCGTTCCAGCTGGGGGGCGGGACAAATTGGGTATGGCCTGCCAGCCATGCCGGCGGAGTCGTTGGGTTATCAGGCCCCTGGAACCCAGGGGAACCCGATCCTGTATTCCATGCCCATGCATGGATCAATGGGGATGAACTACGGTTACCCGGAGAGATACTATCGGGAGGACGATAGGACGCGGGGCTATCAGGTGGTGCAGCAGGACCCCAACTCTTTGTAGGCTCGACTAGACAAACTGGTGGGAAGAAACGGGGCTAAACCTACCTCTCCTTGGGTCCCTCGAGTGCTTGTTTACCCATGGCCGCCGGGCCTCCGGACCCCGGAGGGAATCCCAACATACAATGGAGAGACAGACCCGGAAGAGTTTGTCAGGACGTACCAGAACCTAATGGTGTCAAGGGACTTCCCGGAGGAGTTGAGATGCAAGTTGGTGGGCTGTTACCTGAGAGGAAACTGTCTTTCGTGGTTCGATTCCTTGTCCCGAGAAAGCCTCAGAGATTATTACGATTTCTCTAAGGCTTTACTTTTTAGATACGCCGGGTTAAAGAAGGAAGGAAAGCAGCTGACTGAGCTTCTGGCCACCCGGCAGAAGGCTGCGGAAGGGTCAATGTAATACTATCAAAGGTACATGGACGACAGCATGAAGGTCATCGACAGGCAGCAGCAGGAGAAGGCGGTGATTAGTGGGTTTATAAATGGCCTGAGGGATATGGCGCTGTTCCAGAAGTTGATGGAAAACATCCCGGAAACCTTTCACAACCTGCAGATGGCGGTGCAACTGTACTGTGCGGTTAATGATGCCACGCGGAAGAGAAAAGAAGAATCTGGGGGATTCCTCCCGGATAAGATGGAAAGAAGGAGGACAGTTGACCCAAGTAGAAAGGACCCCGCTCCCGCGCCGGTAAACCGGGTAAGAGCGGACAGTTTCACCCCGCTCAGCAAATCCCGAACGGAGATCCATGCTATCCACAAGGATTTGTTCCCGGATCCGTTGCCTATCCAAGGGACCCGGTCTAGGGAAAATGCGGACAAATGGTGCGCCTATCACAAGTCTTATGGACATTCGACAGAGGGGTGTAGGATGTTGAGGAACGAGATAGAAAAATTAATAGAGTGGGGACAGCTGAGAGATTGTGTGGCGATGGAAGCAAAGAAGGAGAATCCCCGGGACCAGCCTCAAGAGCAGCCCCGGAGGAGGTGGAGGCCTAACCCGGGGAGAGGAAACGGGAGAAATCAAGGCAACCGGGCCCCGGGGAGGCCTGCCATAGCTGCCGCACCAGTCCAAGCAGTGGAGCCTGCCCCGGTACCCAACAGGATGATCAACGTAATAAGTGGAGAAATCGGAGAAGCATGCCAGTCAGTTTCCGCTATCCGGGCTCGGACGCGATATGTTCCCCCGGGAGAGATTCAGGGAAAAAGATTTCGCCCCGAGGAGGCTCTCACTTTCTCTGAAGCGGATGCAGTCCCGCCTCAGATACCCCATTCTGACCCAATGGTGGTAACAGCGGAGATTGAAGGTTTCTTGATCAAGAGGGTGTTCGTAGATGACGGGAGCAGTGTGGAGATCATGTTCGCTTCCTGCTTCGATCAATTGGGAATTGGGAGACAGAACTTGAAACCCCCTTCATCTCCCTTGTCAGGATTCACTGGCAAACCTGAAGTCCCTCTAGGAGTTATTCCCCTCGCAGTATGTATGGTGGATGAGAAAGATCGGAGCAAGAGGGTCTCAGTGACGTGCAACTTTGCGGTTATTGATGCACCCTCACCATATAACGTAATCATAGGAAGACCGTGGCTAACCCAAGCCCGGGCAGCGAGTTGTCCGTATCTGCTGACGATGAAGTTCCCCACTGCGCAAGGTGTGGCAGTCGTGCGGGGAAGCCAAGCAGTAACAAGAAGTTGCATGATGACGGCGGTCCAGGACGCAAAGAAAGCAGTAGGGGCGGTACATGGAGAAGTTCCCAGGCAAGAACTGGAGGAAATGCAGGTGGCGGACAAAGGGACGGTCACGGTGGGAAAAGACCTCCCGGATGAAGTAAAAGGCGCACTGAAGGAACTCTTGGCCAGGTATCAGGGAGTATTCTCATGGAGCCCGGAGGACATGGTGGGGGTGTTGCCAGAATTGGGGGTACACAAGCTGAACATAAGCCCGACAACAAAACCAATCAGGCAGAAGAAAAGGCCTGTAGCCCCGGAAAGAGCGGAATTTATAAAGAATGAAGTAAAGAAGTTGGAAAAAGCCGGGGTGGTCGAGGAAATCATCTACCCGGAATGGATAGCTAACCCGGTCTTAGTAAAGAAGCACGATGGAAGCTGGCGCATGTGTATCGACTTCACAGATTTGAATAAATGTTGCCCCAAAGATTGCTATCCTCTCCCAAATTTGGACCGGCTGGCAGAGGCTATCGCGGGGTACTCGGTGCTGGCCTTCTTCGATGCACATAAAGGATATCACCAAGTGCAGATGGATGAGGCGGATAAAGCGAAAGCCTCCTTTATCACCGATTTCGGAACCTTCTGCTACAAGAAAATGCCCTTTGGACTGAAGAACGCGGGGGCTACGTATCAAAGAATGGTGGACAAACTCTTCAAGGACCAAGTGGGAAGAAACATGGAGGTGTATGTCTACGACATGGTGGTCAAAAGCAGGGCTTACGGAGCTTTCCTGAATGACCTGGAGGAGATGTTCGAAAAGCTAGAACGGAGCAATCTAAAGCTGAACCCCTCCAAAAGTACCATTGGAGTGGGGGCGGGGAAGTTCTTGGGTTTCATGGTGTCAAGTCGGGGAATCGATGTTAACCCGGAGAAGGTAGAGGCCATAGCTAAGATGACCTCCCCCAGGTCGGTGAAAGAAGTACAGCGGTTGACAGGGTCTCTCGCGGCTCTCAGTCGATTCCTATCAAAGGGGGCAGATAGGCAGTTACCTTTCTTCAACATTCTCAGGAAGGCCAAGGCGTTTGAGTGGTCCGGAGAATGTGAGAAGGCGTTCCAAAACCTGAAAGAGCACCTTCAACAATTGCCAACCTTAAAGAAGCCACTCCCGGGGGAGGAGCTTTTTCTGTACATAGCAGCGTCCCGGGAAGCGGTCAGTGCCGTGCTAATCAAAGAAGAGGAGGAAAAGCAGCACCCAATCTATTTTGTTAGCCGGGCACTTCGGGGGGCAGAAACTCGGTATACTGACTTGGAGCAGTTGGTCCTGGCACTGGTGCATGCTTCAAGAAGGCTTAAACCCTACTTCCAGGGCCATCCCATAGTGGTCCTTAACAATTACCCGCTAAGACAAGTCATGTTCAAGCCGGAGGCATCAGGGAGAATGATGAAATGGGCTATAGAGCTGGGAGAGTATGAAATCCGGTATGAGCCAAGAAGGGCTATCAAGGGCCAGGCCCTAGCGGACTTCTTGTTGGAATCAGAAGCAAGGATAAACGAGGAACAGGAGACACCTAACACTCCGGAGAATATGACTAAGGCTGAGACAGACCTGGTCTGGAAGTTATATGTGGACGGATCGGCACACTCTGGGGGCAGCGGAGCGGGAGTATTGTTAGTCAGCCCGAAAGGGAAGGAGTATCCCTACGCAGTCCAATTCAATTTCAAAACAACCAACAATGAAGCTGAGTACGAAGCTTTGATCGCGGGACTAAGGTTGGCAAAGGAGATGGACATCAAAATTCTCACGGAACACAGCGATTCCCAGATTGTGGTGCAGCAGGTAAAGGGAGAATATGAAGCCCGGGAAAGGAGCCTGCAAAAGTACTTGGAAGCGGTGAAGCCTCTGATAGCCGGGTTTAAAACCTCCAACTTGGTTCAAGTTCCCCGGGAGAAGAACAGTAAAACGGATGTTTTGAGCAAATTGGCTTCCTCAGAATTGAAACCTGAGCCCGACCAAAAGTTGTACTTGGAGGTACTAGGAAGAAGGAGCTACCAGGAGAACGATCAAGTAATGTTGGTGAACGAGGAAGAATCCTGGATCACGCCCATGCGGGCGTACCTAGAAGAAGGAACCACCCCGGAGGATAAGGCTCAGGCCCGGAAGCTAAGAGTTAAGGCGCCTAAGTATGTGATCCAGGGAGGGGAGCTGTACAAAAGAGGGCACCTCCAGCCTTTGCTAAAGTGCGTAGAAAGATCGGAAGGCCGACACCTCATCCGGGAGGTGCACGAGGGATCTAATGGGAGCCACCAAGGGGCTCGCACCTTGGCCAAAAAGATTTTAAGGCTGGGGTATTACTGGCCGACGTTGTTCAAAGATGCGGAAGAACATGTACAGAGGTGTGTGGCATGCCAGACATTTGCCCCGTTAATCCATGTTCCCCGGGAGGAGTTAATCGGAGTCATAGGGGATTGGCCGTTCAGTAGGTGGGGAATTGACTTGGTGGGACCATTCCCGACTGCCCCGGGAGGAGCCAAGTACTTGATTGTGGCAGTCGATTACTTCAGCAAATGGGTGGAGGCAGAACCGCTCACCAACATACGGGGACTAACCTGTGTTAAGTTTTGCTGGAAGAACATCATTTGTCGGTTTGGCATCCCGAAGATTATAGTCACAGACAATGGGGCGCAGTTTGAGAATGATCCTTTCAAATCATTGTGTGTCAAGTATGGTATAGAGCAGAGGTTGACATCTGTATACCACCCTCAGGCGAATGGGCAAGTGGAAGTTACCAACCGTACCATCATCAAAGGATTAAAAACTCGCTTGGAGGGCGCGCGGGGAAATTGGATTTGGGAACTGCCAGTGTTCTTTGGGCCCACCGGACTACAGAAAGCTCGGCTACCAGGGAATCTCCATATGGTTTGGTGTACGGGTCGGAGGCAATGATACCCGCGGAGATTGGGATCCCGAGCCCCCGGACTCAATACCAGCGCCCAGAAGAAGAAGACGATGGACGGCGCCTTGACTTGGACCTCCTGGAAGAAAAGCGAGAGAATGCGGCACTTCAGGAAGCCAAGATGAAGGAGCGAGTAAAGAGGTATTATGACAGAAGGGTGCGGAAAGAAGCTTTCGTCCCATGAGACTGGGTAATGAGGAGAAACGATAAGAGCCGCCAAGCCCCGGAGGGCAAACTTGCACCCAACGGGGAAGGTCCATACAAGGTAAAGGAAGCATACCCGGGAGGGAGTTATGTGCTGGAGGACAAGCAGGGGAAGGAGATCCCCAGAAGATGGAATGTAGCTAATTTAAGAAGGTTTTACGGGAAGTAGAGTACCCCGCATCGTACCTTAGCTACTAAGGCATGAATATGCCAGGCATTGATATGCCAGGCATTGATATGCCAGGCATGGATATGCCTCGCCCGGAAGCATGAATATGCCCGGAGAAATAACCCGACGTTTGGTCTCGTCCCGGGCTTAGAAAGGAAGATTTGTAAAAAGGGACCCACGGGTAGCTCCCATTTGGGTGCCCCGCTAGAGTGGACCCGGAGCTTGGATGAAGCCCGGGGATCAAAGAATGTAATGATTACAGGGAAGAGTTAATGAAAAGGGTCTTTTCGAAAAACAATTTTATTCAATCCTCTTTAAATTACAAATCACATGAATATGCGGTCATAGTCGTTATAGGACGATTACATAAGCATTTTACATACAAGTGTTCCTATCTATTTGCTACTATACCCACTTGGGACCTGACCCGGAAGCACCCTCAGGGTTACCCGGGCGGAAACCCCCTCCAAAGAATTGTGAGGACAGGAGATCTTCGGCAAAGCGGGCATCCGGGGCTTGATTCCACGCAAGCTCCTCTTCCAATTGCGCGGCGTCTTCTTCGTTCAATTCGGGGATAGGCACAACAACGGATCCCTCTGGAAGCGGCTCCGCCAGGCGCATTCTTCTTACCCCGGCAGAAGTAACAAACCTGTACTTAGGAAACATGACTGCTGCACTTTTACCCTTCTCTTCCCGGCTAATACGAGTACCCTCGGCGGTCTTAACCCCCTTTGTGGTGACTCCAGAGTCGGCAATCTCCCGGATGCGTCTTATCCGACGTGCCACCTCTTCCGGGTCAATGGATACAGTCATGTCTTCGTACCTTTCGTACGCCACATCCACCTCCACTCGGGCAGGGACTCGGCGAAGGCTAGAGGGATAGGGCTCAGCTTCTCCCGCGGCTATCTTATTATGCCATTCAACGACGTCCAGATAGGCCTTATGATTAGGAGCTCCCTCACCAAACTTCTTCGGGTTAGCCTCCATGCGTTCCATCGTCCTGCGAACCCCGGCTGGAATATCGGTAAGAGGAGACACCCCAACTAAGCCATTCTTGAGACCCAAAAGGTGGTAGGATAGCCGGGTGATTAGTAGAGCATCCTAGAGGACCCTATTCCTATGAGTAAGGGACCGATTCTCCTTCTCAAAGTCGCAGAGAAGCCGGTTCTGAGCGGAGCGGGTCTCCAATGTCCTAAGTTTTTCCTGCGCCCGCTCTAGTTCGCCCCACACCATACCTAGCTCCTTGGCAGTACGATGACGAGAATCGTCCTGAAGGGCCTGCAACTCGGCGATGGTCTGATGGGAATTTAGGGCCTCCCGCATATGATCAGAAGCTAGGTCAAAGCTTTAAGAAATGATACTAATGCCTGGATGGACCCGAACTCATGAACAAACGCACACAATCCAGCCTCAGACATGGCCCAGGTAGCTTGATCGCCTCCAAACCTACAATGAGCCAGCTTCCTTTGAAGGAATGAGCATTGGAGGCACCCAGCGCGGGGGAGAGAGAAGTAAGTACCGGAAGAACAACTAGGATGAGGGAAAACAAAAGGCATGGATGCCCGCGGGAGATCTCCTTCCAAGTGGCGCTCAGACTACAAAAGATAGTAACTTCATTAAATTAAAAGGTAGAACTTATATTAATCAAAATGGGCACCAAGGCCAAGTTCTACATGTGCCTCCCGGGGAGGAAGATTACAAAAGACTTAAAAACTACAAAAAAATAAATAAACTAGAGTCTAGAGGAATACATTATCCTCGGTAGGGCCTCTTTCCCCCGGGGTAGCATGAGCGCCCTTCCACCTCCTCTCCAGTTCAGCTACGTCCGCGTCAGACCAGTTGGGACCGCAGTAAGCAGGGGCATCCACCTTTGGCTCATCTTCCGGGCGCTCAGGAAATCCCACTTTCCGGGATTGATAGAGCAAGTCGTCCTGCCCCCTTGGAAGCCCCACAACGTATTCACCCGTCCTCTCCTCAACAGCCTGATACCCAAAATTGTCAGGTATAGCACAGAACTGGGGTACCCCGGGGGTACCAGCTTCTTCAGCGAATCCCACAACTGGGGTACCAGGTTCTCCAGGTTGGCCTCCTGGAGAGATCTCCAGCGGTAGTTGAGCTGATCGCTTGCTTTGAGGCGATAGTAGGATGCTTGTGCTTCAAGGCGAGCAGGTCCCGGAAGCCAACCCCGCAGACTGCGATACATCTCATGGCAGGCGTCAGCACTGGCAGCGGCGGCGATGCCCTCTAGCCTCTTGTCAAAATCGGCAGAATGGAGAACTTTTCGAACCACAGCGTCCAAGGCTTCGAGCTGGGCCTCTTTCTTTTCCTTCTTAAGAGAAGAATATTTCTTCTCTACTTCCGCCAGCTTCTTTTCTTTCTCAGAGAGCTTTTTCTCCCTTTCGGCTAGCTTCTTCTGAGAAGCCTCCAGTCGGGCGGCCAGGTCATCCCGCTCGGCCAACTTCTCCCGGGCATCGAGGAGTTCCCTCTCCTTCTTAGCAAACAAACCTGCGCTATACTTAGAGTATGTCCGGTTGAGCGCTTCCGCCAGTTGAGAATCCGCCAGGAGAGAGTCGGCGAAAGTGGTGGTCTACAAAATTCAAACAAAGATAAGATTATCCGGAAGGATGGAAGATAAAAGTAGTAATAAGCAACAATGTTAGCGTACCTCTTCCCTCTGCTTAGGGATGGCTTGAGAGTTATCCCGTAAAGGAGAATTGGCAGGTGGAGGAGGAGGTGGTGGCGGGGTCGCACTTTCCAACCTCTGACGGGAAGACGGAGGAGTTTCCTTGTCATCGGTTAATGGCCGCTTAAAGCGGGAACCAGCCTCGCCGCTGTAAGTCAGGTGCTGGACGAAAGATTTCCTCCCCGGGGTAGGAGAGGACCTGGGGACTTTCGGTTGGGAGGAAGGGCGTTGCTGACGGGTCCCTTGGGG
Source organism: Cruciata laevipes (assembly GCA_963678965.1). Taxonomy (NCBI): domain Eukaryota; kingdom Viridiplantae; phylum Streptophyta; class Magnoliopsida; order Gentianales; family Rubiaceae; genus Cruciata; species Cruciata laevipes. The sequence goes on from OY787637.1 coordinate 7,939,498, forward strand.
AATGAACCCGGGGTTCTCGGCAGCCCCCACCCCGACCGGGACGCCACTTGCTGCTCGGCTGGAGTGACCAGCCCCTGATGAGGATTCCCCTGCTGACTGTTATCCCCGGAAGGCATCTCTTCGAGTGGCGTAGCGTCCGCGTGCAAAGTAGGCTGAACTGAAGTCAGGTAGAACAAAAAAAAATCAGAATGAAACACACATATATGTATATGAAAATAAAGAATAAAGCCTTTAATAGGCACCTCCAGCCGGCCACACAGCGGAGACGGTTGGAAGGGAAAAGATTTTTTCAGGGTATATCCCGCGGGGCCAATAATAGCCCGCGTTCCCAGTCTTAAAGAAAGCGTCCATGTCTAGGGGAGATAGACGGAGGAAGTTATGATCGTTGGTGAGGTCTGTTGGAAGGGAGGAAAGGGGTTTCTTGTCTTCAGGAACGAGGGAATCGTTCCAGGGGGGCATTGGATACACCCGAGAATCGCAGCGGAAGAAACCCTTCGCGAGGTACCCTTTGGCAGATCTGGGCTTACTCTTCATAAAGTCCTTCGTCCCGGAACGGATTACAAAAGAAAATACCCCCGGAAAGAACGCATGAGCGCGTCGAAGGGCATAAAAGGACCGGAAGAGAAGGAGAGAGGAGGTAACGTTGCATCTAGCGCAATTAAGTAAGAAGCCCAGTACCAGTACAACCCCATTGGGGTGTAGTTGGGCCGGGGCCATTCGATAGAAGTTGAAAATTTCTGAAAAAATAGGAGGAAAATGAAGGCTGAGCCCGTACTGGAAGTGAATCCGGGGAATGCAAGGCACTTCCCGCTCGGACATCCCCGGGGGAAGTTTTGATAATGATGCATCCAACGGAAAAGGGATAAAGCAACGCCTAACTAAATCTAGAACATCCCTATCTAAGGAAGGGGGAGGCCCGAGGAGATTAAAAAACCGATGGCCAGAAGGCTTTACTCCGTGGATAGGACCCCGGGGAACATCATTGCCGACTTCCTCATCGAAAGCTTCCCTATCTGGATCCTCCCGGGGGAGATGGGAACGCCGGGTGGGGGATGAGCCCGCCCCATCTAAGGTAGACGAACCCGGAGCGATTGGCTCCGGGGACGTGCTGAAGGTCTCAGAGGGGGTACTCGAAGAGGAACCCGGAGAAGGAATTGGATGGTGGGTTCGGAAATGAATTTCAAATTGGCTTTGAACCCCCTCGGTATCTAGAGAGGAAGTGGTAATGTGCGGGGAACTCATGATGAAAGAGGAGCGGAAGAAGCAGAGGAGGAGGGTTAGAGCTTACTTGTTAAGGAAAAGCAGAGCGTCTGGAAACGATGTGAAGAAAGTAATTCAGTGAGGAGGGTTAGGCCCCTTATATAGGGAGGTGAATAGGAAACGTCGCCTCGAAAGGAGGAAAAGCAATGATAACACGGGAAACAAGGTACTGATTAATGCAGAAGGGAAAAGACGGCGTTGTCAGAAATCAATTATAGCATGGAGGGGCCCCACCAAAAGAAGTAGCAAAAGGAGGAGCATATAAGATCAGTCTCCCGCGTCAAGGAAACCCAGAAAACTGGTCTGGGGGGCTAGTGATAATACCGGCCCAGAAACCTGCTGGGCCTGGAAAAGGGCCCGCGGCCCAGAACTAACAGAGAGGAACCTTTCCCGGTTAGAGACATGTCCGGACAAGAAAGAGGACAGATGATGACAAGGGAGGTGGTCCTGCAGCTCATCTTCAAAGCAGGCAAAGCTCAGCTATAAATACTAGCCTCAAACAGTGAACAAGGTATGTGACTTATATCTCTCTACTTTATATCGAGAGCACCTTCCGTACGTTTTTCCTCCATCGCTATCCCCATCTCATCATCACGCCGGAGCTTCTTCCCCCGGACGCCTCCCGGAGATTGTTTTGCAGGGTTGTTGCGGGCTGATCTGGAAGGAGACCCGGATAGCGAATCCACCCGGAAGCGGACGGATTTAGGTAGCATCAAGGGAGTTGCTGAGGGGAGCCATAAACAGATATTTCAGGTGAGTTTTCTTTAGAAAGCAAGGCTTGAGTATTTATCTCCTCAGGGTTTTGAAAGGTCTTGTCCAAGATAATTATTGGAGTTGCTGCAGGGACATCAACATGAATGGTATCAAAGGTATCAGTAGCAGGGATATCAGCAGAAGCATGGGTATCAGCAGAAGCATGGTTATCAGCAGTAGCAGGGATGTCTGCAGGGGTACCAGCAGGGATATCAGCCTGAATAATTTCTTGCTCTAAGGAGAGGGCTTGTAGAGTTGGATTTTCCTTAGGCTTAGGAATATAATTTTGCTTTGGCTTATGGAATGTATGGAACTGTTTAGCCTTGCCTTTCTGAGGTTTGGAAATTGTATCTTTCCCTTGACCTGAAACTTCAGAAAGGCCAGCATTCTGAGCATCACTATGATGGGGATTTTCAATCTGTTTCTGGGAATCTTTGCTAGCTTCAGTATCATGTACTTGCTGTCTAGGACGTTTAAGCTCGGGATGGAGGTGAATACACTGGTTAACATGGTGACCAATACAGTTACAGTGGAAACAGTATAAAGGAAGTTCCTCAAATTCAATAGGAAGCTTAGATACTCCATATTCAACTCCATCTTCCTCTACACCTACTCTAATATGAGAAGGCAGTTTCTGTTTCAAATCAACCTCAACAAAGATTTTGATAACCGATGGCCTAGATAGTGTTGCAGTTGCTACATCCATTTTGATAAAAGTACCTATCTGGTTTCCCATGGACTTAATCATATCATGATTGTAAAAGAACACAGGTACCTTGGGAATGTTGATCCAGACAGGAACAATTGATGATTCTGCTTCAGGAGAGAAATCCATCGTCCACTTGAGGACTTTCATGATGGCTCCATTGAGATTCCAGTTTCCTTTGAGCCAGAGGCGCTGATAGTCTTCCTTGTCCTGAAAGCGGATCAAAATATGCCTGTAGTCTATCAATCCCAGTTGATATTTTCCCTTGAAATCCACAGACTTAAAGGCCTCTTGGAGCACTTCCATGGATGGCCTTGTCCGAGCAAACTTGCCAATTAAGGCATTCTGATAGTGAGAGGCTAAAATTCCAGCTTCTTTGCGAGTAACGATACAGGCGATGTCGCCCTTGTATGTTGTTTTGGGGGTGATTTCCGGGTTAGAAGGCAAGGTGGTGCTCAGCGGTGGTGGGCGGTTAGCGAGGGCGTTGAGAAAGCTTTGGCCTTGTTGAAAACCGCCGCGGCGAGGCGGTGGAGCCGCCATGGCCGGGGTGGAGATGCGTCTGTTTATGACCGTTGCAGTCAGAACGGTCTTACTTGGGGTGGGGAAAAGTGACTGAAATTCTGAACAATATTAAAGAATTGAGGAAAGATAATGCGTGATAGAAAAGTGCGTGAATCGCACCTCCAGTGTGTGTGGATCGCACACAGTCAGAGCTTTTTTTTTTAGTATGATTGACGGTGGCTCTTGTTGAATTGTCACCTAATCCTGAGTGAACCTCCCGTCATCCATCTTCCAATTATCACTTATTTCCTTTTACTCCATTTGTGTTGTTTTGTATTAGTATGAACTTTGATTTGAAGTTTTATGAATTCCAACATTGGGCCATGAATTTTAATATGAATGTGATTTTGGAGTTTGAAATCCGAAATCAAGTGTTGGAAAAAAAATACCAACACAAGAAAATAACTTAAGTTTAGAGGATTGACCAATTTAAAACGCAATTTTGCCCAAACCCAATAAACTTTCGATATCGAAGGTTTTTAAATTCTAGCCCCTTAAGTGAATTCGATATCAATAGAACTTGATCAATACCCTAATAAGACTGTGTTAGATATCGAAAGTCAGTTTACTATGATTTCGATATCGAATACATATTCTCCTAGTCCCTATCAAGAAGGTCGAACTTGAATGCGATATCGAAAGTATATAATTAGACTTGGCGACTTCGAAAATTATATATTTAATATAAATAAACCGGCGGAGATTATTAAACTCAACATTCTTATCCCAACTTTTTCAATCCATCTGTGCCGAAAAATTCCCAAATACATCCCTTAGCACAAACCCATCATCTAATTCCAAGATGTCGAAACATACTAGCCAATCTTGTGCTCAAAAGGATACCCCAAGAGATGTGGTGGTGTTGCCCACCTTGATTGACAGGGATGCTTCCAAGGTAATGCATTCATAGATTCATGTAAATTTTGATTTATGTTTTCTCAATAGTTCATGCTATTATTGTTTTTGCAATATCTTTTTTACCTAGTACTTGGTACCTTTGTGCTTGGAAGTAGTTACCACTTTGTATGCACAATAATAGTTTCTAATCTTTTAAACCCCACATGTCCTTGTATAGTGTTAACCGGAAATTTCGTAGTGATTTTGATTTACGTTTGTTTATTGTGGTTGAAAAGGTTGCTAAGCCTCAGCCCCTAATCGCTGATGGAAGCAAGATTGGTTCAGCCTCGACTGTGGAAGTCAAACATGTTGACAATGTCGATGTCAAACCTGAGGCTTCACCCCCGACTAAGAAGATTAGGAAGCCTTGCTATGGTTGGATTAGCGATGGTAATAGTGATGATGAGGACAACTTTATTATGCTGCCTCCAATGGAAGAGAATACTTCTTTCCGAGGAGCTTAGATACTCATTGTTCTTATGTTCACTATCTTTGTACCATTAATCTTGTTTGACATTTTCCGTACTCTTGTTCTTTTCTTTTGTTGTTTTCTGGAATTTGTACGTACTCTTGTTTCTTTATATTTGATGGTATACCTGAAGTTTTCCACAAGTATATAATTTTTAGGTTAATCAGGACAATGAAATTCGATTTCGAAAACATAAATCTAGCCTTTCGAATTCGAAAATATGTTCATACAAACACAACATAGTAGAAGACTTCGCATCTTAACTATTTCTACAAACTCAACAATATAATGCGATATCGAATATTTATTGTACAACCTTCGATATCGTATACATCATATGATATTTGTTCCCGTAAACCCAAAATTTAATTTCGATATCGCGTTTTATCTGTGTAACCTTTCGATATCGCGTTGTGGTATATTTGCATTTCGAGTTCGTGTATATATTTTTATTTACGACGGTTTATAAAAAACCGCCGTTAATTAAGTGACTAACCGCTGTCCTTCATTTTCTTGGCCTACAGCTCGAGTAAACCATCCGAAATTGACTTGCGAGTTCGAAAAATTTGGTTATTAACAGCGGTTCCAAGGAACCGCCTTAAACAACCGCCTTAAAACCCCTGATTTCCACTAGTGACATTCCTCATCGGAAAAGTGAATCCCAGGCTCTCCAAGATGATCTACTCTGGGTTTTGGGGATTTGAGCGTCATTCGATTGGATGTTTTGGATGTTTTGGGTGAGTGACCGAGCAAAGGAGATCGGTTGGGGATTGATTGGTGGAACATTGATTGGTGGCTCCGCCATCGCGGCGGCGCCGGAGATCACGAACTGAGAGAGCAGAGATGAGAGAATACGCTCCGTAAATTACGGTGAGCAAAAAGTCAACGGGGATCTGCAGTTGGTCCAATCTACAAAAGATATTACTTTACACGAGATCTCTTGAAACTCTAAACTCGAATTGATAAAAATATTTAAATATTGAAGTAATTGTTCACATAATTAAATTTTTTGTTTCATTTTCTTAAAATGATCATTCTTTTTGTTGATGTATGGTTATTAGAATATTAACATTATATTCAATTTAAGTAATTTAGGTGATATTATTCTTCGATGAGCCCGAAGGCTATATTGCCGAATGTTGTATGCCTGAATAATTCCGGCCTAGCTAGTCTTTGAAAAGGATAGAGTTTGTCAATTCACCAACTATATGGTAATTCAGCTTCCCTCGTTTTTTTATGGCTATACATGGCCTCACTAATCACTATTATGTATTTCCAAAACACACTTTTTTCTTAGCATCTTTTCAAGTCTCGAAATATCAACATGTTTCCAGATTAGATGACTTGGTCGTTTTTATCTTTAAATGCACTATAATAGTTATTCGGATAAAAGAGTGTGTTGAATAAATAATGTCGTAATACTAAAACAGTATTTCTGTATTTGCTAAATATATTTACACTATTTATGTTATAAAATATTTTAAATAGTTAAGTGTCGTGTTGGGTATATGGAATATTTTCATAATTATTATTTTCTTAACTATATACACTATTTAGGATATGAAATATTTTGTCATATAAATAAAATGTCATCAACATTCAGGCAATCTCATGTTTATATTTTATTCAGATTAAGGAGTTGTTCATAATCCTCCAAATTTCATCAAAAAATAGAAATTATTCGATTAAAGCACTTAACAAACAAAGACTTACACTAGTATAAATTCGCAAAACAAGTTATAACCTATATATCATATCCAATCTTAAACAAGTTGTCTTCCTCGTCTTGTTCAGAATGTTTGGAATTATTATCACTTGTATCACAATATTCCTCATCTTCTAAAGTTGTATCATTTTCATACCAATCAAGTACTACTCTTGTTTGTTGTTCTTTGATTGGTTCAATCCAAGAGCACTTGACGTGCTTGATCCAACATACAAATAAGATCAACACAATTTGTAAAAGCTCCAAACACACGTTCAATTTAAAAAACGGCAAAATGCATGTCGGCCCTTTCTCATTCTTCTTCTTCTTCGCATCGGGAGACTCCTCTGCATATTTCTTCGGATCACAAGTCTTCATGAGGCCGCGTAGAGTGTTTTCAACAGTCGCGGGATCAGACATTCTACAACACAAGGAACAAGTCAAATTCCTAGCAGACCGAGGCAAACAAATTTCAGAAACCCTAGCACAACAAAAACCGACCAGAACTTACCTAATTCAAAGGCAGAAGTAACAATAAATCGGCGAAAAACCTACAAGAATGGGGAATGGAGTTCTGTAATTCGCCCCGAAGCTTGATCGAAACGGAGCTCTGTAATTCGCGCGATCGCCACCGGAAAGTCACGTCGGAACATATAATGGGGGAATGGAGAAACGGAATATATATATATATATATATAGAAACAATTAATTGCAATTCAGTCCCTAGCATTTTGGTTAATACTGGCAAAAACCCTATTAACAATAAATAGTTCTTGTAGTCCCTGGTCTTTGTAGAGACAGGTCTCAAATGAGAATCTGTACTATAAGAGTTCTCAACCAACCAATTTCTTATGAATGGCACAAACAAAACCCCCAAAGCCTCTGTCCCTACATAAAACCGAACTCACTGAAACACCACCAGTATTGCATAATCTGCTGCTTATAAACACAATAAAAATATAACTAGCCATACAAGTCTAGCATACCTCCCCTATCTTAGAACGATAACCAAAATTTTAAAAAAACAATGTCAATTTATGTAAATAAAAAAATACATAAATAGGTTCATAGGATGTAGAGTTCTATTTAACACAAGTTCTAAATACATATCCCAATATTCTAAGTACACATCCCATTTAGTGTTAAATTTACTAAACCACCTCTCATTAAATTTTTGGTTCAATCAATATTTATTATTTCATAAGAATTTCTTAAAGTTAGAACAAAAAATTTTGGGTTCACATTTTTGTTATATATGATTATTGGCACCAAGAAATACTTCTGTTGATTAAAGCCATGTTTGCGTGGGTTTATTTCATACTGAATTTTTTTTTTTTTAAGTTAAAACCACCATTGGGGGAGGTATATATTAGGCTCCTCAAACCATTAAAAACAACAGAAAATACACATAAGGTTCAGTGTTTGAAATGAGTTGAAGAAAAGATATATAGATACACATGATCTAGTAACAGTAGACTATGTGTTCTCCAGAATTACCCATAATCATTGAAGGTGATGCATTGAGAGTTCTTATAAATGGCTCATTACCCTGATGCACCTCTACCCCTGGTGCATCTACATCCCAAAACAAACCATTCACAAGCCATCTCACAAGCATCAACTGAGAGGATTTAGGGGAAAACCAAGTTCATAAAATTGCCTTGCAAAAGTTTGGCAGTGAACACAACATCACTGGATACATCTTGGAAGTGGATAGCTCAGCAACATCCATGGGAGATTGGATGTATCTCAAGAGACTGAGGACTCCATCCTCTTTTGAAGTGATGGGAAATTTCCTGTTGCATCTGCCTCCACCTTTGTTTGAAAAACAAAAGGTCTTCTAACCTGTTAAGAAAATAAAGCAGCAGAATTAAAGTTTCAAGGGAAGTGAAAATATATGGGGAGGGGAGATAATGATAGAAATAATCTGAGAGTCAGGAAAACCTAAGATAAGGAATTCCAAATCTATCTAGGTTTATTAAACCTCTAAGTTTCTGGGGGCATTTGTAACTTCAAGGTTGCAAGGTATAGAGTCCATAGAGGACATTTTTGCTATAAATTCAGCAATTGAGTTACATTCCCTAAATACATGTCCAACCAAACTAGCATAACATTTTATTTCATACTGAATTGAACTGAACTAAAATAAAATAAATTTAAATATTTTGACTGGACTGAATAATAGTGAAATTTGTCATATCACTGAAATCTCTATTAAAAAATATTAGATAATGTCCGGACTCTTGCCCACCCGAATTAATATTAATTTTTTTAGCAATGATAATTTTACATGTTTCAATAAAAAAATTAATTTATATATAGATATGTATAAATTGGAGTGAACACTATTGGAGTGATCATCCAATTGGCGGGCATCCGGGGAGCTGATATGGTGCTGAGCACTACAATTAAGCAGAAGAGTGTAATTGATTGTAGGCTATTTCATAAAAAAGATTCAGAGCGTTCGGAACGCCAATTGTTTATTTTTTATTTATTAGAGCAAGTCCAACAGATTTGTTATAGTAGAGATTTTCTTATTTTTTAAAGATTTTCTATTCCAACAGATTTGCTATCCCATTTGCTAGAAGATTTGCTTTACTATATATGCAGAATGACAAAAATAAATTTGCCAAACGAAAATCATGCGACAAGGAAATAAGAGCTATTTTTGGAAATTTTCTTTTCTCAAAATCTCTACCCACACAAAAAAGGAAAGAGCAATTAACAAAATCTCTAAAATAGATATACTGTTGGAGTTAAACAAAAAATATTTGGAGAATATAGGTTTTCATTCTCTATTTTAGAAAAACTTTTAGACATTCTGACTTGCTCTTACATATCTATAATAAGAGAAAGTATCAAATAATGGCACCTTACGGTAAGGGCAGCACAAAAGTATACCATCTTCAACAAGATTGGAGTTATTAAACAATTATTTTTTATTTGTTTTGATTTTTTTATGTTTTAGGCCTGATGTTTTTATTTACTTTGATGTTTCTAATTTTGGGCAATATCTTTTCACTTTATTGCTTGATCTTTTACGTTTTATGGCCCAAATAATTGTGTATTGTAAATTGGGGTGTAAATGAACTGAACCGTTCGTGAACAACTCGCGAACAACTCGGTCAAAGTTCGTTTTCGAACTCGGTTTGACCAGTTCGAACTCGAACTCGAGCTCGTTCGTTTATATACGAGCTCGAACTCGAGCTCATAAGAGCCATCTCGATAGGCTCGTCGAGCAGCTCGAATAGAATTTTTATATAGAATTTTTTTATAAATTAATTAAATTTTGTTCATTAATGCTTTAACAAGCTCGAACTCGATTTTTTATCGAGCTCACGAGTCGAGCTCGAACTTTTTAAAAGTCAGACGAATCGAGCTCGAACTAAAATATCTCAACTCGTACGAGCTCTAACTCGATCACGAACATGCAATACAAACTCGAACTCGAACTCGAACACAGGTCTGTTCGAGCTCGACTCGACTCGTTTACAGTCCTAATTGTAAATCTCAATCTTGTAAAATGTGATATGTTCTTACCGTAAGGGGACTCTGATACCATATAAGAATTGCAGAATAGAAAAGGTTTACTGCAAAGGTTGATTTTCTCATTAACTGAAGACCTTTATATATACAAGGATGGCCTAGTGTAGCTATACAACAAGATTACCCAATCAGTATGAGAATCAAATCAAATATTCTGAGAATAAAAATAAATACAGACAACTCATATACAACCAACCAAAATCAATCAAAATCTTCTAGAACATAGGCCCTGTTTACCAGAGATTATCTGTAGATCAGTTCAGTTCAGTTCAGTTCAATTCAGTTCAGTTCAGTTCAGTTCAGTTCAGTTTAGTTCAGTGAAAATGTAATTTGATGAAATTCAGGTTAATTCAGTCATGCTGATTCCATTTTTCAATACATCAATTTTCACTTCAGTTCAGTTCAATTCAATTCAGTTCAGTTCAGTTCAGTTCAATTCAGTTCAGTTCAGTTCAGTTCAGTTCAGTACATCAAGAAATAAGCTCTAGTAAACAGGGTCATACTCTAATATATAATAATATCAATTTTTGAAACTATAATTTACGGAGAATTAAAAAATATAATCTCTTACACCGCAATATTTATTATGTGTGTATATATATAGTATAAATATATTAGGTGCATGGCATAGTAAAATAATGAGAAATTATGCGGCTGTAGCATACGTCATTGCGCACGCAGCACCGTACGCACAATACTGTTTTCATTATTTATAATAATAAAATATGATCAGTCCCGAACCCTAAAATGAGAAATATCATTAATTGCTCTGGACCGATATTCTGTAAATCCAGATGATCACTAAATACTAAATAGTGCAAAATCAGGCTGTTGATCTTCCCAAAATCAGGACGCGTATGTTTTCCGTTTTCCAGTTGTAATCGGAAAGTGTCTCTGAAGAACAAATATAATTTCCATATTAATATATAGTTGGTATATATATATTTAGAGAAAAACCGCGAGTTCTTAATTAGGTATATATAGTGTATTTTGAAACAAACAGATGGTGATGGCATGGCCGGGGGAAGAGTTGCCGGAAGAGATGGTGACGGAGATCTTATCCAAGTTTTCTGACAAATCATTGATCAGAATGACATCCATATGCAAAGCATGGCATGATTTGATTCTGACAAATCCCAAAATTCACAAAAACTATACCAACATTCTAAAACATCATTATTCAACTACAATCCTTCTTCAGACGCTACGTTACTGATGATCAAGGCAAAGACTTCCTATTAACCCACGATTCCCGCAATCCCCTGTTTCTAGAGTTTCATCGTCTGCACGACATCGAAGCATACCATCAAGTGTTTGGATCGTGCAATGGGATCCTCCTTTGCATTAAACAAGGTACTTTCTACTTGCACAACCCGATTACGCGCCAAGTCCTTCCAATTCCTCCGATTCTTCCCCGTATCACCGATGAATACGGTGACATCGGAGGCTTGGAAAACGGTTTTAACGCCTTCTTCGGTTTTGATTCGTCCAACAACGATTACAAGATCATTCTCTTTAGGTTCGGGCCCACTAGTGCAGAAAGCTTGATTAAAGGCTTCAAATGGAAGGCTGCTCGTTAAAAAATTAAAGAAAACGTTGTGCAACAATATTTCCGATATCGGAAGCATGTAATTCTAGGAGCTCTATCATTAGACAACTTTTGAATTTTTTTTAGAAAGCGGTCAAATCTGAACCACTGTCTAAAATTTTTCATGAACGGCGTTTTATAATACCAGCTGTCCAATGTAATAAAAGACGGCATTTTTTTAGAAACGCTGTCGAAACAAAGTAGTTTCCGATAACGGAAGCCCAATTCCGAGATGGGAAGCAATATTCTAGTAAATAATTTTTGGGCTCCGAAGTTGGAAGTAAAGAAGTTAGCGATTAACCGGAAAACAAGCATATTTCCGATATCTAAGACCAATTTTAATATATATTTTTAGGTTCCGAATTTGGAAGTACTAATAAGTTCCCGATCCCGGTTAATGTAGTAATCGGAGCTAAATTTTGACTTTTTAAAAATTTGACCGTCGTAAATATTTTACTATTTCGACATATTTTACGTAGAATCTCATCATAGTTCCGAGATCGGAACCTTATTATAGTATACTTTTAGGTTCCAGGATCGGAAGTGAATATAATTTTCCAATCCCTATTAGTTCCGGATTCGGAACTAAATTTAAAAAAATTGAAAATACGTTAACCTAAAATACATGACTAAATTTTTTCGGAAACCTAGCAGGAAAGGGATACTCAATTTTAAAGGCCCGAGACTATATCAATAAAGGGGCAATACCTATATATTCAGGAATTACATAAAGCTTTGTATTTGTGAAGAAAGAATTGGTGTGTTCGAAAATTCGTGATCCATCTACAACGAACAGAACAAGGCAACGAACAATACAAGGTTATTACTTGCTTACGAGATATTGAATACATGAACTATCATATTTTACAAGATTATTTGGGGCTTTTTATGTGAATTCATTGATTGAGTAATTTGGAGAGATTTAATTCAAATATATTGTGATTTACATTGCAGAAGTATGAACTTGGATCGTGTTCATATTGTTGGATCGAACATTCGAACATCTACTGAATATAGGGAGTTGATCGAATATTTCATTGAAGTTGCTTTTAATCATGCGAGAATGGAGAATATGTCGATGATGTGATGTCCATGTAAGGATGTGTAGGAATGATGTGTATCTGGGGGAGCGGGATTACGCTCACATTTGATTATAAGGGGATCTGAGGCTTCATATACCAAGTGGATATGGCATAGGGAAAACGTAGATGTATGGGATGAAGTCAATGATGAATGTCATTAACATTATTAATAAATAGAATTCATACTATAGATATCGGAATTAGGGGTGTAAATGAACTGAACCGTTCGTGAACAACTCGGTTTGACCAATTCGAAATCGAACTCGATCTCGTTCGTTAATAAATGAGTTCGAACTCGAGATCATAACTCGATAGACTCGTTGAACAGCTCGAGAATAATTTATAGATACTATATTTAGAATTTATAAAAATAATTTACATGTCTTAAAGAAGGTAATTGTATGTTTATTAATTTTAGTTCTTTTCATTTATTTATTTTAGTCTTTTTTATATAAAAAAAACCTAAGAGAATACATTTTGAATAAGAAATGGATAAGATATGACGTTATGAAGATTGAAGAAAGAAGTAAAATAAATCTTGAGAGAAAAAGAAAGAGAAAAAGGGAAGGGAGAAAAGCTTGAATCCCACATCGGTGGCAAGAGAAAGTGACAAATCTTCTCTTAGTTATAAATTGATCTCATTTCATAACCATTCTTAGTCCAACTTGCTTTGGTGGATTTCCATGTGCAAAGCCATATTTAGATGTTTGGGCTCGAATTGGTCTTCTAGAATCCAAAAAGAATGTGGGAACAAAATTAAGATTCCGGGATCAGAAAATTTAATAACAAATAGAATTCATACTCGACATTGTTACATTAAATATATCGAAACAGTCATAAAATCTGGAACCGACGGTCGATTGCGGTCAATATTAGTGAGAAACAGAATTGAATTTCCGGTGTCGGAAACTTTAAAACTAACTAGAATTCATACTAGATACCGTAACATATGATAAATCGAAACGCTTCTAGAATCTGGAAAACGCTGAAACACAACCAACAAGTAGAATTGGATTTCCTAATTCGGAACAATACTCATTAACTAGAATGAAACCTAGAATACGTAAACTATGCAAAATCGAATGTGGACTCGTATTCATAAACCTAATGGCAGGATAATTTTATCCCGACGACAACTGAATGGAAATACTAACTTCCGAACACGGAACTAATGTAGAGTAACTCCCAGAATTTTAAGTTCCGCCACCAGAATTAAATGGACAGCGGTTGAAAAATAAACAATGGATAACGTTTGAAAAAGCCTTTAATTTTCTCATTGGACGTCTCGTAATTAAACGTTGTCTAAAGAAATACAATGGACGGCACAGCCACCTACGGCTCCTCCAAAATGCCTTCTATCGTCCAAATAACAGCCGTTAATCCTATGCTCTCCCACTAGTGGCCAGGTATTAGGTTTGTTGATATCTATAAAGTGAGTACAAACTGCTGGTGTGAGCTAGACGTGGAGTTCGAGTTTGGAAATTACGGACCTAGATATAGAAACCAGGAGAACGAAGGAGTGTTTTTGAATGGTTTTTTCCATGGCCTCGAATACGACAGATCTTACCAAAGTTTTGGAAGAATCCTTACCTTTGACTTTGCTTCTGAGAGATTTGGGGCGATACAGTTTCCTAGCTTCGGTAAAGAAAACTTACCTTGGGGCGCTTGGTGGGGTCCATTCATGGCGGTACTGGATGGTTCAATTGCAGTTTCCATAATACAGAGTCGAACTGATTTAGCTGAAATATGGTTGTTGGCGGAATATGGCAACGAAGAGTCGTGGACGAAGAAGTTTTCCATTCAGCTACTTGGTGGGATTCCGGACGATGGGATATCAAAGGTATGCACATTCTGGTCTTGGGGTGGGACGAGCCTTACTGTGCTTTCGGCGGTTTGCGACGAGAGCGATGATTTTGACGACGAGACTAAAGGACGATGGGCTGCTCTTCTTCAACAGGATGGAGAGTTTAGAGAATTAGACAAGCACCGTGGCTGCCATGTCTCGGCTTTCGGCTTCCAACCTAGTTTGGTTTCTATTTGCTGAGCTAGCTTAGTTAATCAAACAGTGATTGAAGGCGGTTTCTTTTCTTAGTTAATAGTATTGAAGGAGTAGCTTTAATTTTCTGAATTTTGAATTTTTTTTTTTTAACTTTTTTTAATTTCAATTTAATTATATCACTGATAGGAAACTGTACTGATAGGAAACTTATAATAATACAATTTACTGAATCGCTCTCTCATTCAATTTTCCAAGCTTCCACAATAAGTCACACTAAAGTTTTTTTAAGAAAAACTGAAAAAGTTATTAAATAATCTTATTTAATTTGTCTCCTAACTTCGTTTTTAAAAATATTCTTCTTCTTTTTTCCTGCATGTACTCTTTTTCTTACTATTCTTCTTTCTTTATTTTATAACTATTTTTCCACAATTAATATTAACTACTAGTTTTATTTTATAATTTAGTCATTTCATTACAAATTATTTTCGCAATTCAACATATTGCATATAGTTTATTTCTATTTTAAAATTGAATAAAAATTGAAATGTATGAAAAATAATTAATGTGCCCCATTGATCATCACGATAAACTATTTCAAAACACTATAAATAAACGTAGTCCCTCCGTACCAGCTGGATGTGCACAGCTGACTTTTCACAGTCTTCAATACACGTGTTTGACTGCTAATATCTTTAACTAAGTATATTATCAAGATATGAAAATTTGATATTAATAAACTACATGTTACGAAGATTTCAAAAATATTAGATACGATAATATTTTTATTTATTTATGCATTCAAAAATCCAGTCAAAATTTAGCATAGTTGACTGAAAAAGGTCTCCTGTGCAGAAACAGCTGGTCCAGAACATTATTTTCCTTTATTCTCAACCAGTTCTAATTATTCAAAATAGTTGTGTCAAAAATCCCTTGAAACCGGTCCAAAATGAGTAGATCGAGAGTTGAGCAAACACGTACGGTTAATGTTCTTCTCGGCTCTCCTGATCATCGTCGCCGGGACTGTACTGATTCACGCTATCCGCCACCAAAAAAACAATAATTCCGTTCATTCTATTCCCTTACACCCTCATGATTCTTTCATTAATCCGAATACCAATATATAACCGCACAAACCGAACAATTAATTGTCGCGCGCGGGAGTAGTCCTTGACACAGGGACGACGTCGACGTATACTTATTTGGACTCCCAAGTCTACAGCTCATTTATAGAGGCTTTCCGAAAAAACGCACAGAGTGTACCAGGCGTGCTACTCTTTTTCTTCCCGCACCGGAAATGTCGTCTCCGATGATCATAGTTTGACGGGGCCGGAGAATTATATACTTCGTACAGGTGTAAAGTCCCTAGACTTATTGGCTGCTTTGTGGAGTATTGACAGTTTCCGGACAACTGTTTAACAGTGCAACAGTTTAATATGGAATAGATATATATGCTGTGAGATATTATTTGTGGAATAAATACAGTCCATATTCATCTCCAACTCAGGATATTTGAAGGATATTTGAAGATAATTGATATTTCCTTATCTGAATATTTGAAGAGATTCGTCCAGATTTGATATAAGGAAATCTTACCATATCTTAGGAGTTGGAGATATTTGTTTCCTTATCTCCAAGGATTTTGAAGATTTGAATCAGTTTATTTGGAGAAAGGATTCCATGCCGTGAAGATGACTGAATACACACGGCATTGAGCTATAAATGGGACAATTAGCTGCGAGTCTGATTTGCCGATCTTACGAGAGAAAAATCCTATTCAGGGTTTACTTTAGGCCAGGCCAGAGCAGCGCCGTCCGCGTTCGTCAACAACCATTGGGACGTGTGGAAGCCGGTGTGTTCGAAATCACCATAAAGCTCCTGGTGTGGGAGTGATCGTAGACTAGGGAGAACTAGTGGTCCGATTGGAGCGAGGGATCGCAACATCGAAGACTAGGGGAACTGGTGGTCCGATTGGAGCGAGGGATCGCAACCACTTAGAAATTGTAAAAGATAAGTCTGTAATCTGTCTTTTGACAATTTAGTGGAATGATTTCAACACAGGGCTACGGCCCCGCAGACGTAGGAGCATTGCACCGAACTGCGTGATCAAATTCGCGTGTCCTTTATTTTCTGCAAATTAAGGTTTTTCATGTTGCAACATCGTTTATGCAGTAAAACCTAAAACACAGCTAGTAAATAAAAGATTGGTAGATTGGTGGGAATTTCATTTGGTATCAGAGAGAGGTCACTACGTGAGTCCTTTAACAGGGAGAGTGAGATCCTTTCTACCAACAACGGCTGGAATTGATGAAGACCAACTTGCACAACTCATGGGAGAATTCAATAGGATGTGAAGCAAGGTGGATTTGGATTTGATGTTAATCTGAAGAGGCTGCCGTTTGAGAGAGTTTATAAGGCTGCCAAGAATCTTAGAGTCAACGAATAGTTGCATCATGCTTGTCCGATCTTTGTTCTTATGGAGGAAGAAACTGATGTTGCAACATCAGTTAGGGTTTCCAGATCTGACAGAAAAATTGCAGCAACCAGGATTTCAAGATTTTAACCCTAATCTTTGTTCTACAAGGTATTCCACTCTTTCTACTGTGCTCACTGGATTTTGATCATATAACGTTTGTTTGCGCATAGTAGTAGCTTATTGGGAGTAGGGTTTGATTTGATTGTTGCGGGTTATGCATGGTTGTAATTTTGTTTGGATTCTTGTTCAAACCTCTGTGCATTGGCGCTCCTTGTCGTGTTCTGAGTATATTTGAGTTATAGACTGCTTTTTTATCAAGCTCGAATTGGTGTTGTTTTGCGTTTGTATTGATGATTTTCAAAGATATGTGAGTGGTACTGGTACTGGGTAGAAACTCTGAAAGTGCTGGGAAAATTTTCGATGTTGCAACATGAAACCCTAGAGAGCGGGTTTGCTGGTCAGACTGTTTTTGATGTTGCAACATGAAGCCCTAGTTCACGCGCAGATAGTTAGTGGCGAGTGATGAACAGATATGCGGGACTAGTACTATTTTTCAGCTGACTATTGACATTCTATTGGAACACAAACTCAGCCCTCTAAACCCCCAATCTCTCTGGAATCGTCTTACGCTGCTCATAACATTTCTCCAGAGATATTTGGTTACGTTTGGTGTACAAAGTTCTTCTCGGTCATCGGAGTCCCGTCACAACTCGAAAGGTACTATCTTTGCATCTGAATCTTCATGGTTGAGTTCCGTTCAGGTTTTTCGAGTTTGTCGAGTATATTGGAGTTTGCTGCTGTTTTGATTTGGGGGAGCATAATTTTAATGCTCAGAAGACTGAATCCTTCGTTGACAATGCTGCTGGAATCCATGTTGCAACATCAGTTTCAGGCATGACCAATTTGAAGTAATCTTCCCTCATCATAAATGTCTCTTGAGGTATTTCTGTCCATACAAAGTGATTATTTCTTGATAGCTTCTAACGTCACATACCACTACTATGAATTGAGACGAAGGTAATTTGTTATATTGCACTGGAACAATAGGTGTTCGATCTTGGCATGATGAGTTTGAAAGATATGCATATTGCTGCCAAGTCATACTTCAGGGGGAGTTCTGGTGGAATTATGGCTTAATTTTAATGATGATAATTTTGAAGAGCATAATTCTGGCCAAGCTGAAGATGTGGCTCTAAATGAGCTAAGTATCCGGATTTTCGTTTGTTTAAACATCTCCTTGGGGAGGAGTACTTATTAGGTTGCCTTTGGCATATTCATGGCTCCAGGGGGAGATTATATTTGGATGATGTGGGATACTTATTTTGGGATATTTATTTTTGGAGACTGTATTTCTTATTTAATAGCTGTCCGTGGATTTCTTTGTGTATTTCGCTGGTTTGATGGTCTGCTTTTGGAGATATTCGTATTCTGGAACTCAGGGGGAGTTTACTTGATCGATGATTTTTGACTGAGAAGAATACTTGATTGTTTATACCATCCAAATCATTATGGATCCACAAATTGCCAAAGGGGGAGATTGTAAAGTCCCTAGACTTATTGGCTGCTTTGTGGAGTATTGACAGTTTCCGGACAACTGTTTAACAGTACAACAGTTTAATATGGAATAGATATATATGCTGTGAGATATTATTTGTGGAATAAATACAGTCCATATTCATCTCCAACTCAGGATATTTGAAGGATATTTGAAGATAATTGATATTTCCTTATCTGAATATTTGAAGAGATTCGTCCAGATTTGATATAAGGAAATCTTACCATATCTTAGGAGTTGGAGATATTTGTTTCCTTATCTCCAAGGATTTTGAAGATTTGAATCAGTTTATTTGGAGAAAGGATTCCATGCCGTGAAGATGACTGAATACACACGGCATTGAGCTATAAATGGGACAATTAGCTGCGAGTCTGATTTGCCGATCTTACGAGAGAAAAATCCTATTCAGGGTTTACTTTAGGCCAGGCCAGAGCAGCGCCGTCCGCGTTCGTCAACAACCATTTGGACGTGTGGAAGCCGGTGTGTTCGAAATCACCATAAAGCTCCTGGTGTGGGAGTGATCGTAGACTAGGGAGAACTAATGGTCCGATTGGAGCGAGGGATCGCAACATCGAAGACTAGGGGAACTGGTGGTCCGATTGGAGCGAGGGATCGCAACCACTTAGAAATTGTAAAAGATAAGTCTGTAATCTGTCTTTTGACAATTTAGTGGAATGATTTCAACACAGGGCTACGGCCCCGCAGACGTAGGTGCATTGCACCGAACTGCGTGATCAAATTCGCGTGTCCTTTATTTTCTGCAAATTAAGGTTTTTCATGTTGCAACATCGTTTATGCAGTAAAACCTAAAACACAGCTAGTAAATAAAAGATTGGTAGATTGGTGGGAATTTCAACAGGTGGATGACTCCACTTATTGCTTGGCCTTCAAACCTAAACCTATCATTGGAAATATATATGCGCATCACCTATTGAAAGTCCGTGCTTACTAAAATCTATACTATCGTGTCAAGTTTTAATTCAAAAACAGCGAAATTAAAACTAAGTGCGGAAAGTAAAAAGACACGATATGATCACCCAGTTCAGTGCAAAGCACCTACGTCTGGGGGGCCGTAGCCCGTGTTAAGATCCTTCACTAGCTGCAATAAATACTTTCCTGATCTATTACAATCTAGTGGCTACTCTAGCAAGCCTATCACACTACCATTTCTTTCTGATAGCTGTTACAGTGATTACCTTCTTTTCCACGAAGGTGCGGCAAGATCTTGAACACCCGAGCTTTAACACACGTCCCTAGTGTTTTGGTTATGGTAGAAACCATGGACTGCGTTGCCTTTGCTCTCAAAAGATAAAAATTCTGAATTACAGAATTTTGCTATTAAAAATCGCCAATTGAGCACGCAACTGATGTCCTCCTTTTATAGCACAATGCCGTGGAAAAACTTCCTTTTTCACGGCTCTTGAATCCTTCCTTCAATACACTTCTATTCCAAATCTAAATCCTTTAAGAAAAGGAATTTATGGTTGTCTCAACTTCTATTTATGGAATATTTCATTCCCTGAATATTCCCATCTTAATACAGCTGCAGAACGCGTTGTAGATATCCATTAGGACTGTAGTTTCCATAGAAAAACCGCACACAATATTTCCTTCCATCTTTCAAAACCTGCGCTGGAACATGGAAAATATTCTATCTTTTTCTGTCAAACAAAGTCATGTTGCAACATGACATTCCACAAAGCAGCCAACAAAAACTGGACTTTACAATCTCCCCCTTTGGCAATTTGTGGACCCAACACTTCAAAAACTTCCACTGAACTCAGAATCTCAGAAAGCCATAACCAACACTGAAATACATAATTCTGAACAGGGGAAAAATACGAATTGGATCCTTCAACAAAAACCATCGGCAGAAAAATATAGAATCAAAATAACTACAGTCATCCAGAAATCCAAAGTCACCAAACAATTCTATCCTCCGTTAAACAATATCTCCCCCTGGGGCCATAAAATGCCAAAGGACCCCAACAAACTGCAGAAGTACCAAAGAAAACACAGGGAAGGATAAACCACAACACCCAGCGCCAACAAGTGAGACAGAAGAAATGCGCTAGGTTCATTCAGGTTGAATAGTAGACTTGGAATTCTTTGTTGCAGACTTCTTCGCAGAGACTGGAGAGCGAGCACGTAGTTAAAGCCTCAGTGCACATAGTCAAGAGCACCATGATTTCCCTTGAGAATATACTTCCCAAGATTTACTTCAAATCCAAAGCCAACCCCATAAATCTCTTCTGCCTGATCCAAGGTCAAGGTGGTTGTATGAGTTGTCTGCATCCAACAGTTGATGCGCACTTTGAAGAGCAACCAGAATCTCAAAGTGAGAGAACTAGCGGGCATGTATCCAGAGGGCCAGGAACCAAGATTTCCATAGGTTAAAGCTCTGGCCAACACATGTTAATCCACCCTGTAATCCCTTGGGTATACCAGATCATATCCCAATATTTAATGAATCCCTAATATAGAATTCAGTTTCTCAGAAGTTAATGCAATGATTCTCCCCCTGAAATACAGCTTCCCTGATCAATACTCACCATAAACTAGAGTCCCCTTCATCAGATTGTTATAGAATTCAAGAACCATCTCTGGATCATACTCCTTAAATACAGTAGCTGCTTGAACATACCCAATCTGGCCTAGAAAAGTGTCAAACCCACTCTCTGCATACTTCTTCATCTCTAGCACTTTCTCAGCAAAGAACCCTCTTGTGACCAACATATCATAATTGACACTGGCTTCAACAGAATAGAACGTGTCAGAATAAGCCAAAGATAACAGTATGGCACTGGTCATTTCAAAATCCTTCTCAGGTGCATCCTCTGCAGCTGGCATGTCATCATCCATCACAGCCCCTTTCTCCAATGTCTTCTCATCCTCTAACACAACATCCTCATCCTCAAGATTAGCATAGTCCTCCTCAACATGTATTTCATAACGATAGGTAGGAGATGGAATGTCCTGGCCTTCATTATCCATATTAGTGAAATCCAAATCAATATGAGGAGAATTAGGCACAGTTAACTTGATGGTTCAGGCACAGTCAACCAGATAAGGCTTAGCCATTGGTTCAGGCCTCACAAATCTAGGTTTATAAACATCAGAGGCTATCATAACATCTGTCTGTGGGGGTTTTGGCCTCATCGTGACATTAAAAGAACATCTTCCAGGGTTGTTTTTACTCCCAAAAGTACTATGGTAGAAATCATCCAACCCCATAGCATATTCCCAAGTTTCCAACCTATTATAACAGGCTTTTAGTTTAGTTGCGTCCTTGGTGCTGGGAGCAGCAATAAAGTTCTCGGGAAATACATCCACAGTAGGAGTAGGGGGTGAACTAGGCAAGGTCTGAATAGTTCCAGTAAGATTAGCCTTGGGCTCAATCAATTCAACACAAGGATCCCATATACCCCTAACCCATCAAATATCAAAAACTCCCCCTAAATCTGTCAACTCTTGATCATCAAACCCCATGCAAAATCGATAGCTATCTCGGAATACATACTTCAGAATTACTCACAGATCGAATCCCAGATAGTCTTTAAGAAGTACAGAAACCCTAGCATGCAAGTCAAGAATCCAAAGAAAACTAACAGGTCAAGAACCCAGATCGATACCTTAATGGAGAAGCTGTGGATTCCAACTGATTCAGAGGTTCGATGCTATATCTGTTGAAGTTGTAGTTGATTACGAATCACAGAAAGGCAGCAAAATAGAAAAACATGATGTTGCAATAGGAATGGGGAGGGTTTTCTTTCTGGGCGCGAAGAATGGAGAAACTAAGTACCTTTTCCGCCTTTTTGTGCAAACTTGAAGACGGCCCAACGGAAAAATACAACATAACTACTATGGGGCCCCAGCTGTCTCCCAATTTACACGCGCCTTTCACTTCATACGCGCACCTTATATCTTCATGTTGCAACACGAAATGCAACCTTAACCATATTTTTGGTATTTTCTGATTTTTTTTATCAAATGAAATACAGAAATAGAAATAACAACTGTACAAGTTAGGTAGTCTTCAGTACCTCAGATAGTGCATACCCCAAGATGTTGTCTTAGGGTTTCAAATGTAAAAGCATCCAATGGCTTAGTAAAGATATCAGCATATTGACTCTCAGTAGGTACATGCTTGATTTCCACTTCCTTTCTATCGACCAAGTCTCGGATAAAGTGGTGTCTGATATCGATATGTTTGGTGTGGTTATGCTGTACAGGGTTCTTAGATATGTCAA
Source organism: Cruciata laevipes (assembly GCA_963678965.1). Classification (NCBI taxonomy): domain Eukaryota; kingdom Viridiplantae; phylum Streptophyta; class Magnoliopsida; order Gentianales; family Rubiaceae; genus Cruciata; species Cruciata laevipes. The sequence goes on from OY787637.1 coordinate 7,962,342, forward strand.
TGGCTAACTTATTATCACAGAGAATTGCAAGACTGTATAGCTTCACCCCATAATCTCTGAGCATTTGTTTCATCCAAATCAGTTGAGTGCAGCAACTACCAGCCAACAAATATTCAGCCTCAGCAGTAGATAAAGAGATTGAATTCTGCTTTTTACTATACCAAGATACCAGATTCTGACCAATAAAGAAACAACCTCCAGTGGTACTTTTTCGATCATTGGCATTACCAGCCCAATCAGAGTAACTGTACCCATATACCTGACAGCTTGTACCCTTAGAAAACCAGCCATAATCAGCAGTGCCATGCACATACCGAATGATCCTTTTCACAGCAGAAACATGGGATTCCTTAGGAGCTGTCTGGAATCTTGCACAAATACCAACACTCAAGGACATATCTGGTCTACTTGATGTTAGATACATGAGGCTTCCAATCATGTTTCTATAGAGTTTTGTATCCACAGCTGCACCTTTCTCATCTCTGGTCAATTTTTCAGTAGTGGACCTTGGAGTTCGAACAGCTTTAGCATCACCTTGTTTCACCTTGGCATTTTCCTCTGATTTTCCCACACCCTTCTGTGGGGATTGAACATTTGTATCAGTTGAGGAGGCTTCTGCATCAGTAGAATTAGTTGGATTAATCAGCTTAACTTCAGAAGACTTAGAAATTTGGCTCTCTCCTATGACCAGTGGTGATGTTGCAACATGAGAACTGGAACTTGGTTCCTGGGGGGAGAGATTTTTCGAACTCTCATTTTTCTGAATTGAGATTTGCTGAACTATTTCTACATCATCAATTTCCTCAGAAACTCTGGCTGGCACATCCTTAACAACAACCTTAGCACTCAAACAGGTAATTGATGGCTCCAAAATATAACAGTTATCAGAAGATCTTCTCCCTGTGAGAATCCCATTAGACCCTTGCTTGACAGTACATAGTGACTCATCAAAGTGCACAGTCATTTGATGATCACACAGATGACTAATGCTGATGAGATTTGCTTTAAGATCCTCCACCAAAAGCACATCATAGAACACAGGAAAATCCTGAATTTGAAGTTCCCCCTTTTCAATGACTTTGCTAATTTTTCCATCTCCAAATAGAACCGTACCACTCCATGGTACATTTCTCAGCAAGTCAGATGATCCCGTCATGTGTCTGGAGCATCCACTGTCTAAATACCAAGTGTCTCTGGCATACACACTATAACAGGTATGTACTACAAAGCAATTTAAAGAGGATTTTGGTACCCATACCTTCTTGGTGAGTCTCTTCTGCTGCTCGGGTTCCATGTTGCAACATGAAGAGAACTGCTTGCCTCTCATAATGTCTCTCAGTAATCTCATACATTGATAATCATCATGACCCTGCATCATACAATATTTACAACACCTAGGAGGGATTTTTCTTGGCAAAGTACCCTGTGATATCTTCACTTCCGAGTTAGGAACATAGGTGCTCTGGTTGACTCTGGAGATTCTCTTACTAGTAGAAGCTTGAATCCCAGCAGAGACAAACACTGTTTTCTTCAACTGAGAACTTGTACCAAAGTTGTTGTAACCCAGACCATGTCTATTTCCAGCATTCTTTCCCATAACTAGAAGATCATTCAATTTAGCAGTGCCCTTGTTTAGTTTCTGAATAGTTGCTTCAGCTTCCTCAGCCCTGGCAGTCAAAGATCTCAATTTCTTTCCCAGATTGTCACAGTCAATAGTTCTGGACTTAGCCTTTTCTTCAGCACTCACTGCTCTAGAGGTCATAATTTCCATTTTCTTGACTAGAATTTCAGAGGCTACTTCAGCATCCTTAGCTCTCTTGGTCATTACTTCAAGCTTTATGGATTTCTCCATATCATCCATAGGTTTCTTTCCCTCAGATATCTCACTTTTCTTCATGTGATCAGCAAGAGACTCCTCAGCTTTCTCAGCTCTTTTTGTCATGGATTTAAGTTTCAAAGTCAACTCCTCAATTTCCTGCTCCTCAACCAGTGAATCATTTACTAAGGTGTTGACTTTTACTTTCAGAGACTCAACTTCTTCTGAAAGTTTTAAGACTTCATTACCTTCACTTTGACCATCCTTCAAATTTTTGATTAATTCAACAGATTTTTCCCATTCCTTGTAAAGCTCATCATAAGCACACTGGATATCAGAACTTTCTGAGTCATCTGGAACTGGTCCTGACTCCACAACTCTAACGCCAAAGGATACATGTTTCTCTGGCTGAATCTCATCTTCATCATCACTCCAGGTTTCACCAGATGCTACAAATGCCTTTGGTTGATTCAGGAAATTTCCACACTGATAGGCAAGATGTCCATAACCCCCACATTCCTTACACTAAGGTTTTCCAGCATGCTTTGTACCTTCAGGACCTCTAGGTAAATCATCAACAGATCTGAGTCTGTTCTGACAAGGATCACTCCCTTGATAATTTTTGAAATTGTTCTGTGGATCTGTAGACTGAGCTCCTTGACCCTGATAAGGCTGAGCTCCCTGATTCTGAAAAACCTGAGTTCCTTGATCCTGATAGGACTGAGTTCCCTGGTTCTGAAAGGGCTGAGCTCCTTGGTTTTGGAAAACCTGAGTTCCCTGGCCTTGATTCACTCGAGCTTGTACACCTTGTGGACTTGGAAACCCTCTGACTTGACCCTGAGTACCTTGATTTCCTCTTCCTTGATTTCCAGAGAAACCTCTGCCTTGATTTCCCATCATGAATCTCCCAAAGTTTCTAGCCAGCAAAGCCATTTCATCTGAACCAGCATTTTCCATCTCCTCCACCTTTCCTTTTCCTTTTGATGTTGCAACATGAAATGACAGGGCCTTTTTGTCCTTACTTTTCTCAGTGCACATCTCTGATGTCTTCATAAACCCCATCAGCTCATCTAGAGTAACCACATCCAGCTGAGAATTAATCTCCAAGTTCATGACTAAAACCGAGAATTTCTCAGGTAATGACCTCTTCACCTTGTCCAAAACTTGAGCCTCAGTATATCTTTCTCCAAACTGGTGTGCTCTATGAATTAAATCTTTCAATCTAGTGCTGAATTCATCAACTGACTCGTGTTCCAACATCTCCAGGCTTTCAAATTCAGATTTGATCATTCCAAGTTTGATTTTTCTGACTGACCTGGAACCTTCATGCTCCTTCTCAAGAGCTTCCCAAGCAGCTTTGGCAGTAGTACACCCCGAGATGATTCTGAATTGGTCATCTTTTACTCCATTATACAGAGCCCCCAAAACCTTACTGTTAAGCCTCTTCATAGCCTTCTCTGCATCAGTCCATGGAAGAGGTTTAGGAATAGTTTCACCAGCTGGATTTGTTGTGGTAGGTGGACTGTAGCCAATCTCAATCATATTCCAAGCATTATCATCAAGTTGGTCAATAAATATACGCATGCGCGTCTTCCAGTCCGGGTAGCCTCCATCAACCAGTAGAGGAGCTCGTGTGATGGATCCTCCTTCTTTGGCCATAGTAAGCAGATCGGTCACTCACCTCGCAAGAGGATTAAAAGAGTGATTAAGCTCTGATACCAATTGAAAGTCCGTGCTTACTAAAATCTATACTATCGTGTCAAGTTTTAATTCAAAAACAGCGAAATTAAAAGTAAGTGCGGAAAGTAAAAAAGACACGATATGATCACCCAGTTCAGTGCAAAGCACCTACGTCTGGGGGGCCGTAGCCCGTGTTAAGATCCTTCACTAGCTGCAATAAATAGTTTCCTGATCTATTACAATCTAGTGGCTACTCTAGCAAGCCTATCACACTACCATTTCTTTCTGATAGCTGTTACAGTGATTACCTTCTTTTAACACACGTCCCTAGTGTTTTGGTTATGGTAGAAACCGTGGACTGCGTTGCCTTTGATAATACTGGCCCAAAATCCGGCTGGGCCAGGAAGGTCCGCGGCCCATAACTATCAAAGCAGTACCTTTCCCGCTGGAAGGTACATCCGGATAAGGAAGAGGACATGTGATGACAAAGGAAGTGGTCCTGCACCTTATCCCCAAAGCAGGTAGAGCTCGGCTATAAATACTAGTCTCAAACAGTAAACAAGGTATGTGACATATATCTCTCTACTTTATATTGAGAGCACTTTCCGTACGTTTTCCTTCTCCGCTATCCCCATCTCATCATCACACCGGAGCTTCTTCCCCGGGACACCTCCCGGGGATTGTTTTGCAGGACTAAAGCAGGCTGATCCAGGAGGAGACCCGGATAGCATCCACCCCCGGGAGACGGACGGAAATTGGTAGCATCAATTGGCACGCCCAGTGGGATTTCTCCACCTTCGCATGATGGAGTCGCCAAGGAGAGGGCGCGGGCGCCCGAAGAAGAACGCGGCACCCTTAGGGGGAGGTTCTCTTCCACCCCCGGGGGATGAGGTGACCTTGAGGCAGTTGCAGGAGGAGGCTAGACACCAGCGGGAGCTAGGGGTACCGCAGGATGGCCATGTGGAAACTGCCTCTGACGAAGCCGACTCGGAAAGAGAGTACCAGGAGGAGCAAGAACCAAGACCCGCCGGGGGAGGAAGTCCCCGGACCCAGGGACCTGAAGCCCGGGAGGAGGGGAAATCCTTAGCCGAGGCGGAAGAATTGGCGGCGTTGGAATTCATGAGAGCCAACAAGGAGTTGTACCGCCAGTGGGTACTCTCTACCCGGGAAAATCGTAGGCGGAGGGAGCCTGGGGGAGACCAGGCAGGACCTCTTCGGGGATACCAAAGAGAGGTTATCGACCTGGACGGAGTCGTTCAGCCACCAAGGATACAGGGGCGTGTGAACTCTTCCACCGTCCCACCTTCATTCCCTCCAAGTCTTGGGGTCGGAGGGGGAATGGCTACGGGACAACAATCGAATTTGGTTCCACACGCTCCACTCTATTACCCACGTTCCAGCTGGGGGGCGGGACAAGTTGGGTATGGCCTGCCAGCCATGCCGGTGGAGTCGTTGGGTTATCAGGCCCCTGGAACCCAGGGGAACCCGATCCAGTATTCATTACCCATGCACGGATCAATGGGGATGAACTATGGTTACCAAGAGAAATACTATCGGGAGGACGATAGGATGCGGGGCTATCGGGTGGCTCAGCAGGACCCCAACTCTTTGGAGGCTCGACTAGACAAACTAGTGGGAAGAAACGGAGCTAAACCTACCTCCCCTTGGGTACCTCGAGTGCTTGCGTACCCATGGCCGCCGAGCCTTCGGACCCCGGAGGGAATCCCGACATACAATGGAGAGACAGACCCGGAAGAGTTTGTCAGGACGTACCAGAACCTGATGGTGTCACGGGACTTCCCGGAGGAATTAAGATGCAAGTTGGTGGGCTGTTACCTGAGAGGAAACTGTCTTTCATGGTTCGATTCCTTGCCTCGAGAAAGTCTCAGAGATTACTACGATTTCTCTAAGGCCTTGCTGTTCAGATACGCTGGATTAAAGAAGGAAGGGAAGCAGTTGACCGAGCTTTTGGCTACCCGGCAGAAGGCCGCAGAAGGGTCAATGGAGTACTATCGAAGGTACATGGACGATAGCATGAAGGTTGTCGACAGGCAGCAGTAGGAGAAGGCGGTGATTAGCGGGTTTATAAACGGCTTGAGGGATATGGCGTTGTTCCAGAAGTTGATGGAAAATATCCCGGAAACCTTTCACAACTTGCAAATGGCGGTGCAACTATACTGCGCGGTTAATGATGCCACGCGAAAGAGAAAGGAAGAATCTGGGGGATTTCTCCCGGACAAAATAGAAAGAAGGAGAGCGGCAGACCCAAGTAGGAGGGACCCCGCTCCCGCAACAGCAAATCGGGCAAGGGCGGACAGTTTCACCCCGCTCAGCAAATCCCGAACGGAGATTCATGCTATTCACAAGGATCTGTTCCCGGATCCGTTGCCTATCCATGGGACCCCGTCTAGGGAAAACGCGGACAAGTGGTGCGCCTACCACAAGTCTTACGGGCATGCGACAGAGGGGTGTAGGATGCTGAGGAACGAGATAGAAAAACTGATAGAGCGGGGACAGCTGAGAGATTGCGTGGCAGCGGAGGCAAAAAAGGAGAATCCCCGGGACCAACCTCAGGAGCCGCCCCGCAGGAGGTGGAGGCCTAACCCGGGGAGAGGAAACGGGAGAAACCAAGGCAACCAAGGCAACAGGGCCCCAGGGAGGCCTGCCATAGCCGCTGCACCGGTCCAAGCAGTGGACCCGGCCCCAATACCCAATAGGATGATCAACGTGATCAGTGGGGAAGTTGGAGAAGCATGCCAGTCAGTTTCCGCTATCCAGGCCCGCACCCGGTATGTTCCCCCGGGGGAGATTCAGGGGAAAAGGTTTCGCCCCGATGAGGCTCTCACCTTCTCTGAAGCGGATGCAGCCCCGCCACAGATACCCCATTCTGACCCAATGGTGGTAACGGCGGAGATCGAAGGCTTCTTGGTCAAAAGGGTGTTTGTGGACGATGGAAGCAGCGTGGAGATCATGTTCGCTTCTTGCTTCGATCAGTTGGGAATTGGGAGACAGAACCTGAAACCCCCCTCGTCTCCCTTGTCAGGGTTCACGGGTAAACCCGAAGTTCCACTAGGTGTTATTCCCCTCGCAGTGTGCATGGTGGATGAGAAGGACCGGAGCAAGAGGATTTCGGTGACATGCAACTTTGCGGTTATTGATGCACCCTCACCGTACAACGTAATCATAGGAAGACCATGGCTAACCCAAGCCCGGGCAGCGAGTTGTCCGTATTTGCTGACGATGAAGTTCCCCACTGCGCAGGGTGTGGCGGTCGTGCGGGGTAGCCAAGCAGTCGCAAGAAGTTGTATGATGACGGCGGTCTTGGACGCAAAGAAAGCAGTAGGGGCGGTACACGGAGAAACTCCCCGCCAAGAGTTGGAGGAGATGCAGGTGGCAGACAAAGGGACGGTCACGGTGGGAAAGGATCTCCCGGAAGAAGTAAAAAGCGCACTGAAGGAACTCTTGGCTAGGTACCAAGGAGTGTTCTCATGGAGCCCGGAGGATATGGTAGGAGTATTGCCAGAATTGGGGGTACACAAGCTGAACATAAGCCCGGCAACTAAACCAATCAGGCAGAAGAAAAGACCTGTAGCCCCGGAAAGAGCGGAATTTATAAAGAGTGAAGTTAAGAAGCTGGAGAGAGCCGGGGTGGTTGAGGAAATTATTTACCCGGAATGGATAGCTAACCCAGTCTTAGTAAAGAAGCATGATGGAAACTGGCGCATGTGTATCGACTTTACAGATCTGAATAAATGTTGCCCCAAAGACAGCTATCCTCTCCCGAACTTGGATCGACTGGCGGAGGCCATCGCGGGGTATTCAGTGCTGGCCTTCTTTGATGCACATAAAGGCTATCACCAGGTGCAGATGGACGAGGCGGACAAGGCAAAGACTTCTTTTATCACTGATTTCGGGACCTTCTGCTACAAGAAAATGCCCTTCGGGCTGAAGAACGCGGGGGCCACATATCAGAGAATGGTGGACAAACTATTCAAGGACCAAGTGGGAAGAAACATGGAGGTGTATGTCGATGACATGGTGGTCAAAAGCAAGGCTTACGGGGTTTTCTTGAATGACCTGGAGGAGATGTTCGAAAAGCTAGAGCGGAGCAATCTAAAACTGAACCCCTCCAAAAGTACCATTGGAGTGGGTGCGGGGAAGTTCTTGGGGTTTATGGTGTCAAGCCGGGGCATCGATGTCAACCCGGAGAAGGTGGAGGCCATAGCTAAGATGACCTCTCCCAGGTCAGTGAAAGAAGTACAGCGGTTGACAGGGTCTCTCGCGGCTCTCAGTCGATTCCTATCAAAGGGGGCAGATAGGCAGTTGCCTTTCTTCAACATACTCAGGAGGGCCAAGGCGTTTGAGTGGTCCGAGGAATGTGAGAAGGCGTTTCAAAGCCTGAAAGAGCATCTTCAACAGCTGCCAACTTTAAAGAAGCCACTCCCGGGGGAGGAGCTTTTCCTGTACATAGCGGCGTCCCGGGAGGCGGTAAGTGCCGTGCTAATCAAAGAAGAGGAGGGAAGGCAGCACCCAGTCTATTTTGTTAGCCGGGCACTTCGGGGGGCAGAAACCCGGTACACCGAGTTGGAACAGTTGGTTCTGGCTCTGGTGCATGCTTCAAGGAGGCTTAAGCCCTACTTCCAGGGCCACCCCATAGTGGTCCTTACCAATTACCCGCTAAGACAGGTTATGTTCAAGCCGGAGGCATCAGGGAGAATGATGAAATGGGCCATAGAGCTGGGAGAATATGAAATCCGGTATGAGCCAAGGAGGGCGATCAAGGGCCAGGCCCTAGCGGACTTCTTGTTGGAATCAGAAGCAAGGATCAGTGAAGAACAGGAGATGCCTGAATCTCCGGAGAATACAACGAAGGCCGGGACAGACCTGACTTGGAAGTTGTATGTGGATGGATCGGCGCACTCCGGGGGCAGTGGAGCGGGAGTATTGTTGGTCAGCCCGGAGGGGAAGGAGTATCCCTATGCAGTCCAATTCGCTTTCAAAACAACCAACAATGAAGCTGAGTATGAAGCCTTGATCGCGGGGTTAAGGTTGGCAAAGGAGATGGAAATCAAAACCCTCACGGCACACAGTGATTCCCAGATTGTGGTGCAGCAAGTAAAAGGAGAGTATGAAGCCCGGGAAAAAAGCCTGCAAAGGTACTTGGAAACGGTAAAACCTCTGATAGCCGGGTTTAAAGCCTTCAACTTGGTTCAAGTTCCCCGGGAGCAGAACAGTAAGGCAGACGTTTTAAGCAAGTTAGCTTCTTCGGAATAAAAACCTGAGCCCGACCAAAAGCTGTACATGGAGGTACTGGGAAGAAGAAGCTACCAGGAGAGCGATCAAGTAATGCTGGTGAACGAGGAAGGGTCCTGGATCACGCCTATGCGGGCGTACCTAGAAGAAGGAACTACCCCGGAGGATAAGGCTCAGGCTCGGAAGCTAAGAGTGAAGGCGCCTAAGTATGTGATTCAGGAAGGGGAGCTGTACAAAAGGGGGTATCTCCAGCCGTTGCTAAAGTGTGTAGAAAGGTTGGAAGGCCAACACCTCATCCGGGAGGTGCACGAAGGATCTAATGGGAGCCACCAAGGGGCTCGCACCGTGGCCAGAAAGATCCTAAGGTTGGGGTATTACTGGCCGACGTTGTTCAAAGACGCGGAAGAACATATACAGAGGTGCTTGGCATGCCAGGCATTTGCCCCGCTAATCCACGTTCCCCGGGAAGAATTAGTCGGAGTCACAGGAGCTTGGCCGTTCAGCAGATGGGGAGTTGACTTGGTCGGACCATTCCCGACTGCCCCGGGAGGAGCCAAATACTTGATTGTGGCGATCGACTACTTCAGCAAATGGGTGGAGGCAGAACCGCTCACCAACATACGGGGACTAACTTGCGTCAAGTTTTGCTGGAAGAACATCATCTGTCGATTCGGCATCCCGAAGATCATAGTCACAGATAACGGGGCGCAGTTCGAGAACGATCCTTTCAAATCATGGTGTGTCAAGTATGGCATAGAGCAGAAGTTGACGTCGGTTTACCACCCCCAGGCGAACGGGCAAGTAGAGGTCACCAACCGCACCATCATCAAGGGACTAAAAACCCACTTGGAAGGTGCGCGGGGAAATTGGATCTGGGAGCTACCCAGCGTTCTTTGGGCCCATAGGACTACAGAAAGCTCGGCTACCGGGGAATCCCCGTATGGCTTGGTGTACGGGTCAGAGGCAGTAATACCCGCAGAGATTGGGATCCCAAGCCCTCGAACTCAATACCAGCGCCCGGAAGAAGAAAACGATGGACGACGCCTTGACTTGGATCTCCTGGAAGAGAAGCGAGAGAATGCGGCACTTCAGGAAGCCAAGGTGAAGGAGCGAGTAAAGAGGTATCATGACAGAAGGATGCGGAAAGAAGTTTTCATCCCAGGAGACTGGGTAATGAGGAGAAATGATAAGAGCCACCAAGCCCCGGAGGGCAAACTTGCGCCCAACTGGGAAGGGCCATACAAGATCAAGGAAGCATACCCGGGAGGGAGCTATGTGCTGGAGGACAAGCAGGGAAAGGAGATCCCCAGAAGGTGGAACGTAGCTAACCTGAGAAGGTTTTACGGGAAGTAGAGCGCCCCGCATCGTACCACAGCTACTGAAGCATGAATATGCTAGGCATGAATATGCCAGGCATGGATATGCCCCCCGGGAAGCGTGAATACGCTAGGCATGAATATGCCAGGCATGGATATGCCCCCTGGGAAGCGTGAATACGCTAAGCATGAATATGCTAGGCGTGAATATGCCAGGCATGGATATGCCCCCCGGGAAGCGTGAATACGCTAAGCATGAATATGCTAGGCATGAATATACCCCTTCCGGACGCATAAATATGCCCGGAGAGATAACCCAACGTCTGACCTCGTTCCGGGTTTAGAGAAGATTTGTAAAAAGGGACCCATGGGTAGCTCCCATTTGGGTGCCCCGCTAGAGTGGACCCGGAGCTCGAACGAAAGCCCGGGGACCAAGAGATGTAGTGTTGTAAGGAAGAGTTAACGAGAAGGGTTCTTTCGAAAGGCAATTTTATTCAATCTTTAAATTACATAAGAAATTTATACATCGCATGAACATGTGGACAAATTGCAAAGGAACAATTACATAGAATTTTATATACAGGTTTTCTTATCTACGCGTCCTTAAACCCATTTAGGGCCCGACCCGGAAGCACCCTCAGGGTTACCCGGGCGGAAACCTCCTCCGAAGAATTGAGAAGACAGGAGATCTTCGGCAAAGCGGGCATCCGGGGCTTGATTCCACGCAAGCTCCTCTTCCAATTGAGCAGCGTCCTCTTCGTTTAATTCGGGGATGGGCACAACCACGGATCCCTCTGGAAGAGGCTCCGCCAGGCGCATTCTTCTCACCCCGGCAGAAGTAACAAACCTGTACTTAGGAAACATGACTGCTGCACTTTTACCCTTCTCTTCCCGGCTAATACGAGTACCCTCGGCGGTCTTTATCCCCTTCGTGGTGACTCCAGAGTCGGCAATTTTCCGGATGCGTCTTATCCGGCGGGCCACCTCTTCCGGGTCAATGGATACAGTCATGTCCTCATACCTTTCGTATGCCACGTCCACCTCCACCCGGGCAGGAACTCGGCGAAGGCTAGAGGGATAGGGCTCAACTTCTCCCGCGGCTATCTTATTATGCCATTCAACGACATCCAGATAAGCCTTATGATGAGGAGCTCCCTCACCAAACCTCTTCGGGTTAGCCTCCATACGTTCTATCGTCATGCGAACCCCGGCTGGAATATCGGTAAGAGGAGATACCCCAACTAAGCCATTCTTGAGACCCAACAGGTGGTAGGATAATCGGGTGATTAATAGAGCATCCTGGAGGACCCTATTCCTATGAGTAAGGGACCGATTCTCCTTCTCAAAGTCACAGAGAAGCTTGTTCTGAGCGGAGCGGGTCTCCAATGTCCTCAGTTTCTCCTGCGCCCGCTCTAGTTCACCCCACACCATGCCTAACTCCTTGGTAGTACGATGCTGGGAGTCATCGTGAAGGGCTTGCAGCTCAGCTATGGTCCTATGAGAGTTCAGGGCCTCCCGCATATGGTCAGAAGCAAGGTCGAAGCACTGGTTCAACGACCCGAACTTGGCATCAACTGCCTTAAGAAACGCCACCAACACCCGGATCGACCCAAACTCTTGAAGGAAGCATTCCAACCCCGCCTCAGCTAATGCCCGGTTAGCCTGGTCGCCTCCAAACCGCCAATGGGCTAGCTTCCTTTGAAGAAAAGAGCATTGGAGGCACCCAGCGCGGGGGAGAGAGAAGTAGGTGCCGGAAGAACTACTAGGATGAGGAAAAACATAAGGCATGGGCCCGCACGGGAGAATCTCCTCTAAGGGACGCTCAGACTATAAAAAAAAACGGTCATATCATTAAAAGGCAGAACTTGTCATTAATCAAAATAGGCACCAAGGCCAAAGTTCTACATGCGCTTCCCCGGAGGGAAGGAAAGCTACAAAATGCTTAAAAAAGGAAGATTACAAGGGAAAAGGCAGGCTAAAGTCTAGAGTTATACATGGTCTTCAGTAGAGTGCCCCTCTCCTGGAATAGCGTGAGCTCTTTCGAACCTCCTCTCCAGCTCCACCAGATCCTCGGTGGTCCACTCAGGGCCGGCATAAGCAGGGGCGTCCACGGCGGGCTCATCAGCGGACCGTTCAGGGTACCCCACCTTCCGCGTAGCCTTCCGGGTTTGGTAAAGAAGGTCGTCTTGACCCGCAGCAAGGCCAACCCGGTAGTCCCCCCCTTGGACTTGAACTGCTTGGTACCCGAAATTGTCAGGCACCGCGCAGTATTCGAGATAATTCTCTGCCCAGTGGGGTGTCTCTGGGACGACCCCATAAACATTGAAGTCCTCGGAGCCAGGGTCGGGGCAGGAGGCCTCACCGATCGCAGGGAGCTTCATCTTCCTGATGTCCGAAGCAGAAGAAGCCCGGGAGGACATCTCCAGTGATCGCCACAGCTGGGGCACCAAACTTTCCAGACTCGCTTCCTGGAGATCCCGGAAGCGATGGTTTAATAGGTCATTGGCCTTGGGCCGATAGTAGGACGCCTGGGCATCAAGACGCGCGGGCCCGGGCAACCAACCCCGCAAACTCCGATACATTTCATGACAGGCGTCCGCGCTGGCCGCAGCGGCAATCCCCTCCAGCTTCTTCTCGAACGCCTCAGAGCGAAGGAGCTTCTGTGTGACGGCATTGAAGGCCTCGAGCTGAGAACTCTTCTTGTCCTTCTTCAGGGCGGAGTACTTCTTTTCCACCTCCGCCAACTTTTTCTCTTTGTCAGCAAGCCGCTTCTCCTTATCAGCCAGCTTCCTTTTGGCCTCTTCTAGCTGGGTCGCGAGGCCATCTTGCCCGGCTAGCTTCTCCCTGGTCTCGCGGAGTTTCTTCTCCATCTTGGCAAACAGCCCCGCGCTGTATTTGGAGTAGGTCCGATTCAATGCCTCGGCAAACTGAGAGTCCGCCAGGATGGCGTCGGCAAAGGCAATGCTCTGCACAACAAAGAAGCAAGAAAGTAAGGAAAACGGAGGGATTACCTTAGACAAAAGACAGATCTAGAATAGCGGTTACCTCTTCTTTTTCTTCCGGGATAGCTTCGGAAGCAGTGGCCCGCGGAGGAGGAGGAGGAGGAAGGAAGTCCTGGGTCCTCTGACGAGAGGGAGGGGGCGACCCGGATAGCTCGCTAGGAGGCGGCCGTTTGAACCGCGAGCTTGCCCCACCGCTGTAAGTAGGGTGTTGGATGAAAGATCGACGCCCGGGGGTAGGCGCCGAGCCGGGGGTAGCACGGACCTCAGAAGAAGGCCCGGAGGGTGTCTGCTGGCAAGACTTGGGAGGCGCACGAGGCCTCTGAGGGACAAGAGCAGGGTTCTCGGGGGGAGGTGGCCCAGGTTGGGAAGCTACTGGCGGTGTTGAAGGAGTCTGTCGATCTGGGTGAGCGTCCCCCGCTAGAGCATCACCTCCGGAAGACTTGTCGGTGAGGGCCATGACGTCTGCGTACAAAGAAGGTTGTACTGAGGCCAAAGAAAACAAGGAAGTTAGCAAGCAAAAAAAAAAGAAAAAAAAGAGAAGTTCATAAAAACAAGATAAGAAATAAAATCTTAACGGGCACCTCCATCCGGCCACACCGCAGAGATACGCGGGAGCGTGAAGAGGTCGCTGGGGTAAATCCCGCGAGGCCAGAAATAACCCGCGTTCCCACTCTTGTAAAAAACCTCCATATCTAAGGGGGAAAGACGGAGGAAGCTGTGGTCACTAGCAACGACCGCAGGGAGGTTGGACAGAGGCTTCTTGTCCTCTGGAAGAATGGAATCATTCCAGGCAGGCATGGGATAAGCCAGGGAGTCGCACAGGAAGAAGCCCTTGGAAAGATACCCCTTGGCTGATCGGGGTTTGCTCAGGAGGAAGTCCTTTATCCCCGAACGGATGTTGAAGGAGAAGACGCCCGGGAAAGAAGCGTGCGCCTTCCGTAGAGCGTAAAAAGAGCGAAAGAGGAGAAGAGTAGGGGAAATGGCGCATCTAGCGCAGTTGAGAAGGAAAGCCAAGATCAGAGCCACCCCGTTAGGATGCATCTGGGCCGGGGCTATCTTATAGAAAGTGAGTATCTCGAGGAAGAGAGGAGGGAAGGGAAGGCTAAGCCCGTATTGAAAGTGTATACGCGGGATGCACGCGGCCTCTCGCTCGGAGGCCCCCGGGGGAAGCTTGGATAAGGAGGCATTAAGGGGAAGAGGAATGAAGGAGCGCTTGGCTAGATCCAAGACGTCCCTATCTACGGGAGGAGAGTCCACGGAAACATCGAAATACTTAAGCCCTAATGGGCGCACCCCGTGAGTAGGCCCCCGGGGAACATCATCGCCGAGCCCTTCGTCAAAAGCCTCCTCCCCCAAATCCTCCCGGGCATGACCAGGAGAACTACCCTGGCGGGAACTCATTTCTTCCAGGGCGAATGGGCCAGGGGCGTCTCGTTCCAGGGGAATATCGGAATCCTCGGAACGAGCGTCCAGGGAAGGATTCGGAGAGGAGACAGGGCTATCGGCAGTCCTAAAATGGATCTCGTACGGGCTCTGGAACTCTTCGGTATCTAGAGAGGAGTTGGAGTGAAGAGGGGAACCCATAGAAAAGAAGAGAATAAGGAGATAGGGCTTACTTGGCTGAAAGGGCGAGGGAGCGAATGAGCAGAGCGTCTGAAGAAATTTTGCAGAAAGTAAACTAGTGAGAAAGAGGTTAGGCCCCTTATATAGACGGAGGAATAAGAACCGCCACCTCAAAAGGTGGAAAAGCAATAATGACACGATGAACGAGACACTGATCAATGCAGAAGAGGAAAAGGCGGCGTCGTCAGAAACCCATTGTAGCACGGATGGGTCCTACCAGGAGAGTGGCAGCCAAAGAGGGAGCGTTTAAGACCAGTTCCCCGCGTCATGAAAACCCGGATGACTGGTCTGGGGGGCTAGTGATAATACTGGCCCAAAATCCGGCTGGGCCAGGAAGGTCCGCGGCCCATAACTATCAAAGCAGTACCTTTCCCGCTGGAAGGTACATCCGGATAAGGAAGAGGACATATGATGACAAAGGAAGTGGTCCTGCACCTTATCCCCAAAGCAGGTAGAGCTCGGCTATAAATACTAGTCTCAAACAGTAAACAAGGTATGTGACATATATCTCTCTACTTTATATTGAGAGCACTTTCCGTACGTTTTCCTTCTCCGCTATCCCCATCTCATCATCACACCGGAGCTTCTTCCCCGGGACACCTCCCGGGGATTGTTTTGCAGGACTAAAGCAGGCTGATCCAGGAGGAGACCCGGATAGCATCCACCCCCGGGAGACGGACGGAAATTGGTAGCATCAGCCTTTGCTCTCAAAAGATAAAAATTCTGAATTACAGAATTTTGCTATTAAAAATCGCCAATTGAGCACGCAACTGATGTCCTCCTTTTATAGCACAATGCCGTGGAAAAACTTCCTTTTTCACGGCTCTTGAATCCTTCCTTCAATACACTTCTATTCCAAATCTAAATCCTTGAAGAAAAGGAATTTATGGTTGTCTCAACTTCTATTTATGGAATATTTCATTCCCTGAATATTCCCATCTTAATACAGCTGCAGAACGCGTTGTAGACATCCATTAGGACTGTAGTTTCCATAGAAAAACCGCACACAATATTTTCTTCCATCTTTCAAAACCTGCGCTGGAACATGGAAAATATTCTATCTTTTTCTGTCAAACAAAGTCATGTTGCAACATGACATTCCACAAAGCAGCCAACAAAAACTGGACTTTACACCTATGACCTGGGAATCAACCGGATTGGTTTCAGCCCTGCCAAATGCTGAAACTCATGAATTTGTATCAAATTACGATAATAATATGTGATTTTCAGTTCAACTTAAAAAGGAATAACAGTTTGAGTTAATCTAAATTTCATCAAATTATATTTGTAATAAACTAAATTTAAATTAATTGAACTGGTTTAAACATAAACCCAAGAAAACAGTGCTATTAGTTAAAATTTTAAATTTTTTAAGGGAGAAGAGGGTATAAATGACCTTTACGATCAATATATCATTAACAATAAATATATAAATATTACGCTCTTTATTATAATATGCTTTTCTCTTCCTTAATAAAAAATTTCCCATTTTTAATTTAAGTTCCTACCGGCTAACTTTCCGGCCACTTTTCCAGCCACCTTCTGGCCACTTTTAAAATTTTGATTATGTGATCATACAATTTAATGAATGAGAAAGTTTTGGGTGAAATCGTCTTACCATATGGTATTTCATGTGTTTTGTATATTATGTTGTTTGTGTGTTTGTAAGGTTTGTTTGCCTATTACACGTGAACACATCAAACGAATCTTAGAAACACACAGACAAATATAATAAACAAAACACACAAACATATCTTATGGAAAACAAACCTTCAAAACACACAAACAAATGTAAAAAATACATAAGCTTATTAGAAGGACGGTTTCACCAAGACTTATAAATATGACTTCATATTTAGAGTTTCATGATTCATAGATGTTACTTGATTATTTAGAGTTTGATGATCTATAATTTTGACTAAATAGTTTAAAATTTAATGATTTATAAATATGTCTTGATACTTTAAAAGTTGATGATTTATAAATATGGTCTATTTAATTTAAAATATAAATTGATGATTTATAATTCACTTATGATTAACTTGAAATTTTATGATCAAACAATAAATCAGGTTTGAAACAAAACTAGACCGTGCCCAATTAAAATATCACATGTCAATAATAAATAATAAAACTTATCCAGAATTGATTAGAAATCATATCATCATCCTCTCAAATCCAGCTCGCCGGAAATGTACTTGAACGAATTAATCTATATATGACATTATTCAGTCGAGATTGCTTTGGTTAAATCAAAATATCAGTACAATATGAGTGCAAGTTTTAACTTTCCTTTTCTCAAATTAATACAACTAGCCCTATCTCCTAGACTCAACATTAATATTGTCCAGTTCTTTTTAGCTACGCATTCTTTTTTCTCTTTTTTGGACAAACAAATTATTTTCCCAATTAAATGAAAATCATTTAATAAATGTCAATATTCTTCCCCTTCCGTCCTACGTAAATTCCTCTATTGACAAATGGACATGCACTTTATTACTAGCCATTTTGTCATGTTCTATGATTTGTACATTTTCCCGAAAATATATATATTTTGGTTGTACATGAAACGTATAAGAATAATAAAAGTCAAAAAATGAAAAATAAATATTAACATGAATTTCAAAATATTTATGTATTAATTGATGAATGTATATATAGGCCAATCGCAATATCAATATTATATACCATCACTTTTAATCTTTTTTGGAATTCAAAGATGGCTCTTCTTCAAACCCCATTTTCCATCTTCTCATCTCTGCTAATAATATCCAATATACTGATCATCGTCACCGGAGCTCTACCAGTTGATCGTGAAACTCGCCCCGTTCTTTCCCTCCCCCTTCGCTGCCACGGCCCCTTCACAAACCCGAGCCACACCTCACGGCTGGCCGCCGACACAGCCCGAGTCAACTACTTGAACTCCAGGCTCGTTAAGCCCTTTCCCGTTCGCCGGTCAACGACATTCGTCAGTACGGTGCCTATTCAGGCGAGTTCTACGTCGCATCCATCGGTCTGGGCCCGGAACCGTCGGTTGAAATGGATCTAGTAGTCGATTCAGGGACTGAGATAACGTGGGTCAAATGCTATCCATGCGACCATTGCCCCGACCCGGTTTACAACAAGTCGAGATCCTCCACTTATCGCACCATTCTATGTCTCACTCCACAGTGCAATACATCATGGTTTGGAATAACGTGTGGAAAAAGGGACACCACTTGTTCCTATAGCTCGATCAGACTTCGGAGACGGCTCCGTCACCTGCGGCGAACTCGGCACCGAAACATTGTCCTTTTTGAATTCCAGACAGGTTATTAAACATGTTTCGTAACATAACATAATATAATATCTATTGTTCAAATTTTACACATGCAGGTTAATAATATTGCAATAGGTTGTGCGCACCAAGTTGGCGGGAACGTAGACTCAACCGATGGAGTCCTCGGATTAGGGCCAGACCCGATATCGTTTCCTAATCAATTCCGAGCAACGTCGTTATCTTACTGTTTCAAAGGGGTTAATTCTTCCAAATCCAACTCCGAACCATCTTAAGATTGCCAAAAAGTATTATCATTACGGTAATTATGGTTGAAATAAATGATCTATAGTGACATTTAATCTATTACTACATTGATTATTAATGTGGTTAGTTAAGCAGCCGGGATAGATAAAAGTGTGGTAACAGATAATTGGTGATTTAATTAATTAAAAATTAAATTTGTTTAAAATGTCCGCATACATAGCCATTAACCACATACAAATGTGTTTGAATATATACACCAAGCCCACGTCTAAACGTGTTAGGATATACATGGTAAAATAACTTTAGTTACTGTCTTAATTTTTTTTAAAAAAGTCAAATTTGTATTTTATAGCACATTTTTTAGAATATTAAAAGAGAATTATATTTATTTTTAATATATTTACAGAAAAATTAAAACAAACCAATTTAAATAAAAAAGTAAATGAATGTTTTTCTCAATACATTCAAATTCATAATTATACATCCAACATGTAACCATAATCTCCTATTATAATAACCTATCATCCATATGATGATGTTTATCACTCGATCATAAAAAAACATAATCTCCTATTATAACAACCTATCATCCATCTAATGTTTGTCACTCGATGTTTCTTTGGCAAGGAATGGGTCTTGATTCCATTCAAATCTCAATCTTCTGTGTTGAAGTCGCTGGGCACACATACTAAATTTGTAACGTTTACTCCATAGTCCATACATGAAGTAGGATAATGTAAGCTATACGTACAACTTGTATGTTTGTGTTTCAACCTTTATATTACTTGGAGTTTTCTTTAACACATTGCTTTTAAAATTTGGATGCGTGGTAAAATAGTACATTTTATCGTTAAAAATATAAGTTAGGCTTTATTTTCTTATCTTATAAAAGGCAAGCTAATGATTTTCAGTTCTTTCTCGAAGAACCAAAATATTTGACCACGGGCGGATATAGGATTTTATATCTAGTATGTATACTATTCAAGAATTATACTTTTTGTTTGATCACATTCAAAAAATTGCAATGACGTCTAGAAAAAATGCAAGATTTTAAGTTTATGGTAGATATGGAATGGAAATTTTTTAAAAAAAAATCATGGTAGAAAAAAAATTCATCTAACAAAGAAATAAATCCTAAATATGAAAGCTAATTATAAAATCATCTACCACGCACCGCCACCTCCACCTCCACCGCTGAAAAGACACTAGTCCAACGCGCCGACTACGCGCGACTAGGTCTTTCGGTGATCTGCATGTGTAACGCGACATCGTGCGCCCGCACTTGTGGTACATGCACCACCACTGCCGGAGACTTTTCCCAGACTCCGCTGCCACCGAATGTGAGGGACTCCCTTCTTTTTCATTTTGTGTTGTTTTATTTTCTTTCTATTGTTTTTTAAGTTTATAGGTTTTATATAAAAATAGGATTAAGTTTTGATGTGTTCTCTATTTGGGTCACTTTTGCCCGATACTGGATGTGTTGTAATACCCGTCAATTCTGGGTGTTTACGGCGAGTACTTTTATGTTTTGGAAACACCCATGTTGACTTCTATCCTGATTCATATGAGACAAGAGAAATCCGAGTTTGTGTAAAACTACTACTTACCTCCGGCGACTTCTCTAGAATCAGAGTTGTATGTTGTATGGACTAGATTCAATCTAGTTTAGGCAGCTAGGTTAGCCTTCCTGGATGTCTTGAGTCTGTGAAACCAACCCATGAAGTCTCTCACCGGAAGTGCAATTTGGAACTGTAGGATGGCGTAGATTTAAGCGGGAAGAAATCACTGGTTTAAGGTATTTGTTTGGTATTACAACCAGTTTTGCAGTCAGCTAGTTCGACTCAGATTAGCTGAGAGTACGGCTGTTGTGCCCATTAATTTTTACCTATTTTAGATTAGGTCTAGATATGCGGCACCGGCATGAGCCGGGGTAGTTCTTTCATAGAAATTTTTCTGCACTCTTACACAACCTTCAGGCACATAAGCCATTCGGGTGACTACTTGTACTACATTTTGACCCTTCGGGCATTGATTATAGGTTTGGGGTGCCTATTAAATTCCCCCACCATGGTGTGGTTTAAATTTTTTTAAGAAAAGAAAGCTAATAATAAGTGAATTCTAAACTGAAAAAAGATTTTTTTCAAGCAATGGGACACGTAATCTAGTGCTTGTTTATAAGGAAAGTAGTTAAATGATACTCCCTCCGTCACACCAAAACCTTCTTTGCTAACTTTGACTTGTATTTTAAGGAGAGTGTATTATTATTATTGTTAGTTGACTTAGTTAACCTGGGTTGGTATGGACAAAAAAAGGTGGAATGGATGGAGTATATTATATGATCATCTTTTCATCTCACACGTAATCCTGCAACTTCTTCGGTAAACTTCTAAAATCAATATTCCCTTGTGATAATGTTTTGGGTGGTTCTATTTGCACTCCCCCTTTTTCTATTTGCACCCCTATAAAATAGGTATGTAGTGTTTGTGGGGGACAAGTAATACTTTATCAC